>OOFE01021171.1:5155-64023 GCA_900323365.1 Monocentris japonica | reverse complement strand
TCCACATTATTACCATCCAGTTAATGTGAACCATCCACAGATTACCATCCACAATTACCATCCATGATTTTTACACAAATCCATTCTGTCCTCATAACTTAGCCAATAGATGATGCCTATTTATTGTTACCTTGGTGGGTTCCTCAAAGTTGTTTGGAAGTGACCATCCATGCCAGCAGGAGGCTTAGTCAACTGTAGTTTTTGCAGTCTGTCAGCAGAGGGCAGAGCATGCCCTGTGGATAGGTTGACAGAAGGCCTGTGCTGTGGTTTTCCTGTGTCCACAGCATTTAGAGTTAGAAATGAAGGTGCACTGGTACCTGAGCTGCTGTAATAATTGTTCATAAGTTCTGATTCAATTCTCTACAGTCTTTAGTGAAAGTGCAACAGTGATATATCCACATTGTAAAATCCCACACAAGTGGACAAGGTTGAGGGGTCATCTGTACCTGGACTATGAAAGGACAGGTGTCTGACAGGGGGGAACAGAGGTCGGCCAACGTCCACAGGAGGTATGGGGTGTAACACTGTCTGGGATGATCTGTAGCTGGACTGAAGTCGCCGGGGAAACAGGAAGTCCTGGGAAGGAAGAGAAGGATGAGGAGGAGAAGAAGAAGAAGAAGAAGAAGAAGAAGAAGGTTAAATAATCTCTCCTCCACTCTATCTATTCTACTAAAATTACACTGGGACATTCTTCTAATAGTTTACAGTCCGCTATTATATATAATGTATATGCCACATTATGGGAAATGTAAATTCTGTTGTTTTTGTTTGTTTGTTTGTTTTTGTAATTTTTTGTCTCCACCCAAAAAAAACCCTCAAAACAACACATTTTGAGAGAGAGGAAGGAAAGAGTAAGTTGAGAGGAAGAAGAAATTAGACATCTCATTTTGATGTCTCTGTAGTTACTACTCTCTCTCCTTTGATCTTCTTCACCCTCCTGTAAAATACTTTGTGAAAGATCCTTCCTTTGTGAATATTGTATTGATACCAATATGCTGTTACATGGTACTTTGTGAACTATAAGTGTGGAAGTAACTGTAAATTGTACAATTGTTTTGCAGTAGGGTGGAACAGGCTCCTCTTGACTTTGTTAAACCCATCTCTGGATAGATAGAGGCTTGGAGGAAGTAGTGAATAATAGATGGGATACAGCTTTCACCCAGTACTTCGATGTAAACAACCAACCAATTAGTATAAGAGCACTTAGTCTGGCTTAATGAAGAATAGAAATGAGAGCGATAACCCAAGACGTTCTGTCTGCCCTTACATGAACCATCTGGGAATTCACCCATCTCCTTTTCCTTGTATTTTTGAAACATTATTAGTTTAATTACCTAAATTAAAAAAACTACAAGTTACATGCATTCTTTCTTTGTTCAGATTACTGCTAAAAAAAATTTTTGTAAGTAATTATTTTTTGCAACTATTTTTACTTTTGCATTACAATGATAAATAATAAGTCTGTCCTTATCATACATTTATGAAATCTATTTTGGTCAGTATTTACAGTGTTTTGCAGCATTTCTTACCGGCCGGGGGTGGGGGTTGTTCCTGCGTTGAGCAGAGGATTGTCGAGGTCGTGCTGGTTCCCCTCTCCCAGGAGAGCTGAACTGTTCTGAGTATGTACTGATGTGGAGCTGGGGAGCCATCTTCACTAATGCTCCAGTCTACTTAGTTTCCACTGTTACCTTCCAGTCTGCCTTACACTCCACCACTGAAATGCATTAACATCCCTTCTCCTCCCCTGTAACCTGATATCTCCTCCCTTTCCTTCAAACCTTACCTCCTGCCCTTTTTTGTCCACTTGGTTTCTTCTCTGCATGATTTGCCTAATTTAGTGTGGTTTTATCATGTCCTTTCATCTCAAAATTGTTGCTGGCTTACCAGTCTTACTTACTGTTTCTCATCATGCATGAAAATGACAAAGTGAATGTAAAGCCAACAGCTAATCAATAGCTGCTATAAAACCTAACTGGACCCTACAGTAACACAGTCTACAAACAAATGGATTGTGAAAAATATTTCGGTTAACATTCAGCTACAGTATTGTGATGAATCTGGTATGTTAGTGGTAGAGCCAGGTTTCTGATAGCATCCTTGTTGAAACCAGAACAACTCTCTGTGCTACCTGAGCACTTGGCCACTAATCTCCCTGCTGCTCACTAAACCCAAGGCCCCCTGCAGAGACACACATACCTGGGTTACTATCTATTACATTGTCCCCTCCACTGGGCCCTCACAAACTGCCCAGCACAGATCTCAAACACTAAGGCTTGGCTCCCAGCTGTTTAGCTGCGCTGCGGTTCAGACAGACTCAGTCTTATCAGATCTCTGGAATTAGAATCAACAAGGGGAGGGATGGGATTTCTACAACCCCCCTCCGTCCTCACATACACCACCCAGGGTCACTTCGATTCACAGTCAGTATGGCTTATGCCCATCAATAATTTACCAAGGGCTGTAGGGTCTCTTTGTATCTCCACTGTTATCTGTGACAGGATCTGACTGTTCATCTCTCTACAATGGCTTGTTTGACAGCCAAACTCCAGTCAGGTCCAAGTCAACAGATGCACAGCGGAGGACATGGGGAGTCATAGTAATGGTATGGCAGGAATCTTCTTCATGGTGTTCAAATCAAATCCAAATCTGAGCCCCAGCTGCAATGTGTTGCCTACTTCAGTTTACTTTGATGCAAGACACATCCCTCATTCATTCCTTATTTATTTCATCTTCTGAAAGAGCATTGCAACAAAGCTTGGTTTCTTTGTATTAATTTGCAATACAATGGATTTCTGTTTACTGGAAGGAGCAAGGACATTCAATACAATACAAATGAATTACAAAAGATTTCAAATCAGATGGACTCTTGTCTGTACACAAAATGCATATGACCCTTTTGAAACATGTTACAAGATTCTTATTGCATTGCTTTCATGTGAAGTCCAACAACAGGGGCAGGCGAGGGTCTCCTCAGAATTCAAAGTGTCTTATCTAATGGTGCTTGTATTTCACTGTTGCTTTGAGTTTTGTGTAGAGATATCCAAAGTTCTGTAAGAAAAAATACACACATGATCATTGGGCCTGCATCATCAAGTTTTGTCTATCTGGCTCATTTGGCTAGTATGCAACAAATAAATAGTATAACAGAAATAATATGCTTTTTTACAATGAATTAATCCAACTAGAGAAGATGGAAGAGTAAAAGTGAACAAACCTCAATAGCATAGTACACTATCCCCAAATAAGCTGCAATACAGCCACCCAGGAAGAGATCGAAGGCTGCGGGCTTCACTCTGGTGAAGTAAACAAATGTCAAAATGTCATATTTGTATGACCACATACACAAATGGTATATGATGTGAACGCAAACGTTTACCTGTACATCATTATTGGTTGATTCATTTGATCAAAAAAGGTAATGTCGGGGTCCCTGCAAGGAGAATAATTTACAGAGTGTTCATTGTGGTCTTTCTTCCCACAGTTTAACACACAGGTCCAGTACAGGTGTGTGAAAGTACTGTATGTGTGTATGATTGACTCTGTGTGCCTGCATGTGTGTGTGTTTGTGTGCAAATACTGTATGTGCCTGTTTGTTTGCATTTATATGTGTTATATATACCTGCTACTATATATGCTACCTTTTGTCCTGTCGGAAGGTGTGCCTGTGGACTTGCAGTAGGTAGCGTCTTAACTCTTGCTCCAGTGTACTGACCAATAGGATGTGTGGGGGCTCTTTGTCCAGTAACTGGAAAGCTCGTGGGACTGACGTCAGGAGGGACATCAGACTGGACACACGACTGTCCTGGATATCCTGTATCAAAAGATTTAGGTTCACAGATACTGGGAGACATCTTATGTGTTAGCACATAAACAACTGTGTTATGACAGTTAATGTACCTAATGAGTCTGTTTCTAATGAGCCATATTTAAAAATAATCTCTTAACAACTTTAAGGTCCCACAGTAACACAAAATACAATCTAATTTTGCTCCAATGTAAACCAACTACTCCCGCTAAATATATTTGAAATAAATGGCAGCTGTTTTATTAAGAGTTCAGTCAATGGCTTTGAAAGCAACATATGGAAAATCCTCAACTAAATCAATTAACAAGCTAGAAGTGGAGTGACGCTGGACTGGGTCTTGGAAGAAAGCAGGGCACAAACACTTTGTAATACTGATAAAGCAACACCAGATGTCAGCACTACTCCTTGCACATTGACTGAAATAAGAATCTTACCATTTGGCCCTTGAAGACCTGCAGGTCTTTTGGTGAACCCTAGTGGAAGACAGTGAAGATCAGTCATACAATAACCTGTTACACCACAGTTTCTGTTTTGTATTCATTGTTCATGTTTTCATGCATTTAATCACCTTGTCAGAGAGGTTATACATGTACCGTGCCAGTGATTCTGCTATGATAATGCCATTACGCTTGAGTTTCCTGAAGTCCACTTGTGACCTGTGAGATGATATGCACTTGAGTATAATCAGGGAACTAAGACAACCCAGTTATATTTTCTTTCTCAAAGAAGACAAGGCCTTCGAGTAGATCAGATATGTAGTCATAATAATCAACACCCACATGGTATCTAGTATGGAGCCACGGAGCTCAGATTTGGGGTCTTCCATATGAGACAGTGTAAACCCTGGGATTCTGCGCAGGCCGTAGTGTTCATGCTCCCAGGCTACCGTGGACTCCACAAGGTTGATCTTCTTATGGACCAGTCCCAGCCTCACCCAAGGAAATCTCGAGGAAACCACCTACAACGGAGGGGTCAGCATAAGTGCACAAGGACTGAGATTAGCCTTCTCCATATTTGGCACCTAGCAGTATTGGTTGTTACCTCCTCCAGCTGTTGAATGAAAGAGTGCATGGGTGTTTCAGGTTTAGGAGGGCGGGACACATGCATGTAAAGTCCATCACCATTGGCCAGAGTATCCAAACACAAAACAAATGCCACGTTGTCATGGAGCAGGCTGGACTCTGATTGGGTAGAAAAGGGTTGGTTAGAATAGATAAAAGAAATACATTTGATTTTGACTGTTTATTTAAACTGGATAGTTTGTGTTTGTTTGCATGTTACATTAGTATATATTTGACAGGGCTTAGACATTCTATTTGTTATCACAATGTCAAAACCTTTAGGCAGAGAAAGTAAGCTCTAGATGTCTTAGCTTAATGCAAAAAGAAAAAAGAAAAGAATAACTCACCTGCATGGTCCAGATTCTCTTCAATCCATCTCTTGGTGCCCAGGAAGTTGTATTTACCTCCTCCAGTTAGGGAGAACATTAAATGGTATCTAAAATACCATGACAAATCTGTATGATTGAACAATCAAGCTTTTCACCCATTAGGGACCCATTTCTAAAGCATTCTTTACCCAATGACATGATATGACCCATTATTTCAGATATCAGATTTCAGATAATCAGGCAAATCTATCAATATCTACCAGAAAATATAGCTCAGTTGAGCATGCTAACAGCTAGGTACATTCCCACTGGGGCCACCCATACTAAAAATGTATGCACTCAACGTTACATTACTGGCATTAGTGGGTACTTTGGATAGAAAATGTCCATCAAATGGCATATGTTTAGGTATGTTATGTTAAAAGGTCACTGAACTGTAACTTACGGTGGTCTGGTGCTTGCACTACTGTAAAGTTTTTGGAAGAGACGTGCCAGCTCCAGCAGAATGGTGACCCCACTGCCATTCGAGTCTGCTCCATGTGACAACCACTGTGGCACAAACAAATACACGTATATACAAGCGTATGCATACATACCTGCATACACACTGGCAGGTGCAGACATGCACAATAATACTAGTGCAATCAGTTTGATAACCTAAGGAAAGGGGGATGGGTTAAAAACTTCAATGAGCATCATTTAATGTACACCACTGACTTATAGTTTATCATGACACCTGTAGATATACAATGGTTCAGCAGTAGCCAGGGATTTAGGGTTTTGGTATAGACTCATACAACTGGAAGGGGCTGGGTAGACAGATGGACATTCAGATCCTTTGCCAGCTGCCGTAGAAATCTATTGACTTATCTTAATACCAATGTGAACAATCTACTTCTCACAGTAATGACTGTTTGCTGTTTATGACTGCAAGCGAAAGCACTCACCGGAGCCAGCCCATAGGAGTCATAGTAGGCTGTGATGACGATGGTGGGTGGATCCTCCCCTGCTCCAGGAAGCACCCCCTGAAACACCCATTACCAATTTAAGATGGACAACAGCGAGGGCCAGCGAGGTTTCACAAGACATTATGTGACTGAAATTTGAAGAATCTCACTCAAGGCTTTTTACACTTTTAGCTGGGTGCTGCACTCACCTCCAGTGTGACTATTGTGTTGTCGGTGATGGCCTTTATAGGGTTGTTGGAGCTCACTAAGATCTGAAAGGCTGTGGCCGTGACCATACTGCGAAGAACTACCAACAAAGAGAGCATAAGTAGAATAAACAGGCTGCATCCTTCTTTAACCGCCATCATCTGAATCTTTGTTTTTTACCTTAGCAACAAGGTATCTCCTCTGTCCTTTTTATCCATTCTAGCAATTTTATAAATTTTATCCCTCCCATATTTGCATCTTCTATCATACATACCTTACTGACAATATACCCTCTTGTAACATAACCTTAAATGTAAACTCCTTCTTTGTTTATCATTTCAGTCAATCATTTCACCCACCATCCATCCATCCATCCATCCGCCATCCATCCAAATAGCCTCCTTGTCCTCTCACCTCGGACGAGTATAGAGGAGGTCCGGGTGGCTGCAGCCTGCTTGACTTCCTCATACATGCAGAGGAGCTGTTCGTCCTCAGGTGCCACGTACACGGGTATGAGGGTTTCCTTCAGCAAGGCCTCACGCTCACTCACCATGAATGACTGGGAGAAGAGAAGGATTGTTTAAACAGCTGGGATTGTTTGATTGAAGGGATTGTTTTCTACACGTTGTTCAATACAGATTGATTTAATCTAACACCAACCCATCCTGTGCTGCAAATTAGGAACCATTCAACATCCTCCTGTCCATCTCCTGATATAATTGCTCGTCTTTCCACTAACAGGTACAGTACTTTTATGCTGTTATGTCATAAATCTATTATATAAGACACAAAAAGTAGAACAATAGTCATTACTTGATATCCTGCAGCACAAAATATTCCTAAATTGCTTCCTGAATAAGTCTGGTGGGATAGATTTTTTTGTTGTTGCCTTACAGCATGTCCTGGGGCACAAACATGTTCTATGACTCTGATAACTCCTTACCTGTACAACATCATCGGGGACAGTGGATGTGTTTTTGGGCAACAGGATCAGTATGGCAGCGGCATTTTGTCTCTGGGCTTCAAGGTATTTCTCTGTGGTGAAGTCTGACACCTTCATGATGACACAGCGCCGGGTCAGCACCGGCTCATCTGCTGAGCGTGCCTCCGCCACCACGATGGCTCCACGGCAACCTCAGCATACACATAAAGAGGGCAGGGTTCTACAGGGTTCTGGACTACACTCCAGTCAATTGCTACCTCTACCCTAACTCAATGTATAAGCACTTAAAGGGAGGTGAATGTCAACTGGTGCAACATAACCAAAGTTATGAACTCACTCTGACTGCAACCCCCTCCTCTACTTTTCTACTTTTCTTTGACATTAAAAAAAATGTAATGACACCTCGACAACACAACAAAACCATATTTGATGAAAACACTTACACAATGAGGTGTACATTTTTTCAGATAAAATGTTCAACTGTGTCATAGTACAGCTTATGGGGAATAACCTTCTCTTTGGTGAACCAACCATGTTTCTGTTGTGCCAAGTTGTACTGTTGCATCCTGTAGGCAATGAACTCATAGGAGGATGCAGCAGGCAGGGCGGAGGCACGCAGAGACTGGACACAAAGCAGCAGCAGAACAGCAGCTGTGGTCAGTTCTCTCAGCAACATGATGCCACGTCCTGCTTGGATTCTGTTATAGTCTCAGTCTATGGAGGAAGGTGGGTGTTAGGGTTCATCCAAAGCCAAACTTCTCACATTTAAGTTGCGCTATTATTGTATTTAATTTACAACAGTTTTCAATAAATAATGTGTATATAAATAATATCTAAATATGTTCTTGCTGAAGACAAAATAGGTTTGGGTGGAAAAGGAATATCAAACAGAGGGTGCCCGAATTCAGATAAATCCTCTCACTGTGCTATTTGGCAAATTATAAGATGTACTTGTCCACTACTTTAAAAATTGTCGCTTGATGGTAATAGACCTGCTATCACTTCTTGTCACAGACAGTTCCATAGTCTTAACCTGGATATTTCATAAGAAGACTCCCACAGCTTATAGACACCGTCACTGAACTATATGTCCCAACTATAACGCTAAAGTCAGCCCGCCGTACCAACAGCCTTTTGGAACATGGAAATGATACTCACCCGTCTCCCTGGCTTCCTGTCTCATGGGCCTTCTCACTCCGTATTCCTCAACTTCAGTGCTATTCCTTGCAATGTGGACACAAACTAGCTCTTGGGACACAAGGCGTCTTGGTAAGCCACCATTCACCATCTGCTCCCAAGGGATCAACTCAAGGCTAATCACACCCTCCACATCTCACCCCCACCATCCCTCCTTCCATCCATCCCTCCCCCTATCTCTGACCTGTCCTATGATGTCACACTCATTCAGTTCAGCAGGTAATCACACATCCCTAACAGAGACACTGTGTGAGATGTTGACAATCTGTATCATAGCATTGTCTTTTGTTTCCTACAGAGGCAACAGTTTGAAGAACTGTTTGAATGGAGCACCTCAGAACTGATCTGAGGTAACTTCAGGGAAACAGGAAGAGACTAGACTGAAGAAACAACGTGAGCCTCGGGCTAATATACTTCAAAGCTATTTTTTTTTTTTTTTTTTACAAAGGAGAGCGGTGGTCCACTCAACTGCAGTGTTATGTTTTATTTAGACAGTGGCAAAGTAGAGAGGGGGACAAAGTAGTGAGACACAGGAGAGAAAGCTCTGACATGATTTGATCATAGGCCAGTGGAGGAACGCATGTGGTTTCAGAGGCAGGAGACATAACCACTCAACCATGTCAGAGCATGCAAAATATAATTTTAGATATAGAAGACTATTTTATTGCACAAAGCAAAAAACAATTAAAATGATGGAAACACCTGACAATTTGAAACTTTAGATATCTGATATTTATTTTTTGATATGTTACACTACACAGAACATTAACACTGTTAAATTCTAAATGGAACCAGTTCACATTGTCTTAACAATCATAATATTAAGCATCTGACAAATAAAAAGCATCTCTTTGTCTATGTTAAAATGCATTATTTCCCATACTTAAAAAGAAATTAAAACATACAACTGCCAATAAATATCTTCTGTTACAATGCATTACTTAAGGCAGAATCTACTTTAGTAAACTTAGGAGGCGAGTGAAGCTACAGCCCAAAGGACACTATATTGCCCAAAAGTAGTGCACTCAATAGAAGAAGACCGTGACAACTTATGTGTGTGAATCTATTAGAATAATGTTTAGGATAGAGAAAATGCAGGGCCAAATCAAAGCCACAATGTCAAAGTTTACTGTATGCACCTACTGGTCCAACAGCCACTGCCTGTCTTGGCCACTTCACATTACATTTACAGTCATTTAGCAGATACTTTTATCCAAAGTGACTTACAAAGGTACTTGACACTATGTGGGGACTGAACCCACAACCCTGAGACTAAGAGTCTCATGCTGTACCAACTGAGCTGTCTGGGCTGACAGCTTCATCCTACATGAACTATTGTTCTCCTCTAGTCTTTTTCTAGTTAACGCAGTTCATTTTCATTATTGTCACAAGCACACAGCGCACCTAATTTGAATGAAATTAGTGTACTAGTGCTAGTGTACTTTTTTAACTGAAAAATGCTGTTTCCTGTAGAAAGAAGAAACGTTGAGGCTACATCAGTCAAGTGATGAGAGAAAGGAGGGAGCAAAACAACAATTAAGGTACCCTCTCACAAATGTATAGATTTATCTGGACGGTTGTGTGCCATTAAACTAATTCTGACCCATTCAACAAAGATTTGAGACCTACAGGAAAAATGTTCTTTAGTTCAGTTTAATCTCTGGGTGCAATAAAAGTCATTCATTCCTTCGCCCAGTGTCAAAACATCTATCTTTTCTTACCACGGTACTTTAGATATGACACTTATCCAAATGAGGAAACTCTTTCATCAGAACGTGTATATAAATAAACGTGGACTTCCAGACATCAGAGGTCAATAGTCCTGCACATTTTGGTTTGGTGACAAGAAAGTTTCTCCTTTCAATCTTTTACGAACAATAAGTACTCTTGTTTATTTTGCTTTACATTTTAGCTGAAAGCTCTAGCTATGGTTTTCAGGAAAAAATGTAAATCCTCCAAGTTTGAAATGTTAGGACAAAATCAGCAGGAAAACAGTTTTTAAAAACTTTGGATTGGTTTCCCAAAAACACTGTGACACCAAGATATCTAATAAGATAACCAGAATGAGAGTGTTTACATGTACACAGTATTCCAGATGTTCCCGATCACAGCTACCCCTGTGAGTAAACAGAACATTTTGACTATTACCATGGAAAATAACTTAAACACATCACAAAACCCCAACAGTAAACAGGTTAAGTACACATGCCTTAGTATTATAGAAAGAGCCACTATATCCCAAGTATCTTATTCAGGCTTTCCATAATCATGCGAAGAGCTTATCTAGGTTATTGATAAGTGGAAATGAAGTTTACATGTGTCAAGTTAAAATGAGCATGATCAGGATATCGTGACACATTCAAACACACTCAATGCTACGATGTTTTTGGGAAACCCAGCCCATCTGTCCACCATCATTAAGTGCTTTGTTTCAGAGTAGATTCACACACAAATGACTACTGGCATCTACCACAAAATAGTTGTCTTTACAGCTCTAGAGATGTCTTTAGTGTGATGTAAACATTGAAAATAAACAGTATGCATCTGATACTTCTAAACATCCTGGACCCTTTCCCTTTCAACATCTCTAGGTGCTACAATATGGTTCCCATTCCCCAAAAACTAATAGTGTACAGGAATCTGATAAATTGGCTAAAGTGAAACTCAGGGAGAATATCTGCAAATGTACAACCATACAACACAAAACCTAAAATAAAAAAAACAATTTCATACTTTCATTGATATGCAAAAAAAGTAGTGTCTTTTGTAAAATAATCTCATTTCATTCCCCGCCAGGCAATATGGAATCACTTTTGAGCACCAGGTGTGATAATCTTCAGAACTCATGCCATGTATATTTGATCAGTCAAACTTTCTATTTGAACAAGTTTCTAGCAAAAAGTATCAGTATTTTTGTCTTCATTCTTGCATGTGCCACATTTTGTAACCACCATCTCCGATGGCCTATTTTCATCCACTGAAACATCCATTGCATGTCAGGGGAAAAACAGAAAGTATATAAGACCTCATGAACTACTTTGTCATTAATTCTAAATAGCATTATGTTTCTCTATATCTACTGATATTACAGGAACAGAAGCTACATATTACTAACATGAGGTTTTTGCACGTGCATTTTATGTAATGACTTATTGGCACTAAAATGTGGTTAGGGGCCAATACAGACTGATAAATAATGGCTGGTCTGGTCATTAGTACTCACTGTAACAAGCAACATGCAAAACTATTTGTTTTCAGGTTTAATATGAAATGCTTGTTGCAACTGAATGTGAAATAATTAAGTAGTACACCCCTGGGGTAACAGCTGTTCAAACAAATGTAGTATCTGTAGTACCTTAGTGTTGTGATTGTAAGCATTAGTGTTAGCAATAGCTTGATGTTTTAGCACTACTTTCCTGGACATAATCACACATACACACACACATCATTTTGATGTTTGATACGTACAGAGGAAGACAAAGCAGACTGACCAAGAGACCAAGAGAGAGACCAAGAGAGACGAGGAAAAAAAGATCCAATGGCCAATGTAAACCCACTTGACTCCTAACCATCTCTTCCTTTTCAATGAATTTGACCATCAGTGATACACTATCAGAAGAAGCAAATCCCATGGTTGGAGCACTTCAACAGTATACAACAGGACCATCACAGGGGTTTGGTAGATTCTGAGCCCTGTTCATCCTCAACAGGATACATTCCTTATATACCAGAATATCCACGACGATGAGATGGAGGACCAATAAAGGAGAAAAAAAAAGTTATTTTTCCATGTTTTCCTGTAGGGTAAAGTTTTTGTCACTGGACAAAATCCCCTCTGAATTCACAATGCAGACGTAAGATGCACAGATCCTGCCATAGGAGGAACGTGCATAGAGAGATACTGTACATATTAACTCTTTTCTCAAAACTTGACCTATTTTCATATTTTTTTTTAACTTTGATAAACCCTTTTTTCCTTTGTGCCACTGTCACCCAATAGTTTTTCAAAGTGACTCCTCTTTGTTGCGACTCTGGTGGTAAATTGGCCTCAGTGCAGGGGGCAGGCGGGAGATTCTAGGGGGCGGTGCTACTGGATTTGACAGGCTGTGGAGGGAGCAGCCTGGCAGCACATGCAGGTGGGGTTGACCGCTTTAGGGGGGATCAGATCCAGGTCCTCATCATCTGGGATCTCATCAAGTCGGTACCCATCCTTCAGGAGCTGGATGTTCAGGTCCTGGTTGATCTGCTGTAGAAGAAGGAATAGAAAATGTCAGCAGGGCTTCAGGACAATTCAGTCTTGCGCTAATGCTAAGAATGATATTATTAGTGCAAGTAACTATGCTGATTCTAAAAATGCTGTATATTGACATTTGAAAACATGCTCATCCAAACAATACAACACTTTCCAGAACCACAAAGCAGCAACATCCAATCAGGACTTTGACATTGTTGGTCATGGGTTGGGTCCACAATGAGGCAAAAAACAAAACAACAACAAAAAAAGTGTTGTACTCCAAGGGGAACACATGAACAGGGATCAATCTAGTTGGAGCATTATTGATGAGGAGTAGTGCTGGTGATCCATCATTAGAGATGACTCTGTCAATGACTAATGACTAATTCTTGGCAGAGCAGTATTCCATTTTTTCAATGGGTGCACATATACCTTGTGTGAGTATGGGTCTAGGTGATGGTGGTGATGTTGGTGGTTACACCAAGTGACACTGTTTACAGCATGATATTAAAAACTATACTGTGTGTATAGATACCTGGTCCCTCAGACATCTCACCTCGGCTGAGGAGTATCCTGATGAGGAGTATCTGGACATGTCAAAGTCATCATCACTAGAACACAGAAGATATCAGTTAGGCACAAGGGCCTTCCAAAACACAACTGTCCATAAAACACTAATGCATGGCCAAAGTGATACCTGAATAGTATCTAATATCTGTGAATCAATAGAGAAGGAAATTCAGGAGCATAAAGTGTTGACATTTCCAAGGGACTGATTTAGCAGATTCTTAACCAGCAGAGACAATCTGGAACAATCTATTGATTGTTACAGAAATGACTGGCATTATTAATGCGACTGAACGAACAGACGTAAACACACACAGCTGCAGGAGAACATACTCAACAATAAGAACCAATTTGTAGAATAGCCTATCTGAGGACTAATAATGTCATGTTAATGCTACTGACAGATTCTTTTGAATATTTATGTACCTAAACTAAAAATCCACCTTTTTATACAATGCAAGTGAATGGAACAGGGAGATATTGCACAAAAGGTGTGCATGTGAATCTAAAATGTGGACAATAAACAATTGCCGTATAGCTGTGAGTCAGAAAGCTTGTCGGAGAGAGTATATGATGTAATATGTGATGTAATCTTGGTTGGCTTCCATAGGGCTGATTTCACGAGAGTTCCCCCATGTGGTAGTATACAGAGGCCCGGGTACACAGGGTGGGACTCAACTGTGTCAAATACAGACATGCATGCTGGTGCAGGGTGCTATCTGAGCTGCTTTTCCCTGTCTAAATCCTCACCCCACTATCCTCTAATCCTGGGCCCTGGGAGAGGCTTTGCCCTTTTTTAGGATCCCTTCTGCTGTGAAAGCTCAAGTTGTACTATAGATTATTGAACGTAGAAAACCATTACTAGCGAGCCAATTTCTGCTTTTCTACATTTCATTTCTGGAAAGGATTTTTTCTGTGAAACTGGCAAAACTTACTAAGTACTTCTATTATATCAATTCATCTTTGAATGTTGTAGAAAAATGCAAGGTTGATGTGAAAAACCTCCATACCTATCAGTGTCCAGGGCTACCAAGGGCTTCTCGTCTGGGCTCTGGTCTAAAGAGGAGTACCCTTTGTTTGGCACCACCAACCTGGAGCAGGGTACAGAGAACAGCACACTTCTATATAAGAAATTATACAAAACAAAACTTGGATGAACATTCAGCAATATGTCTACACCAATAACAACAACACAAAATAGTAAATATTTCTGAAAATTTCTTCCACCAAATCATGTAAGGAACATGCTAGATCGGGGTAAGACAGTGTCACTCAAAAGGGGATGAATGAGATTTGTCAGCTCCAGTTGGGGGTACAGCACTCTACTAACATACCACTGAGAGAAAGAAATTGGGGCTAATCTGTAGCCCTCAGATTGCAGGGGCTGCAAGATAATCTTCTGGCCTCCGAGGCTCAGGGTTCAGACCCATCTGCAGAAAATGGCTTCTCACATCATCCATACTCTCATACTAATCCACCAGGGACTGGGATTACACAGATGAGCCAATCCTCAATAGTGTGGATTCTTGTGGGTTTGGGCCCAATGCTTTGACTCTTTTATCATCATTCATACTCAGAGAACACAGCAAATTCCCCTTTTCTAAGAAGACTTGTTGTTCACTGTTTGTGTTTGGGTTGTAACATTAGTAAGTCTGATGGTGTCCCTAGAAGGCTGGCAGCAAGTAAAGGCTTGGATGGCAGGCAATGCTGTCCTTGAGTTTTGCATTTTAGATGGTTGCAGTATTTTGTATTAAATGGTTAGTAAAACAGATCCAAAAATACACCACTTACAATGCTAAACAATGCAAAGTATAACATTTGTGGTTGAGTTGGTGAACATGGCAGAGAAACAAATAGCCTGTTACCTTGTCCTGGCATTCTTCTTAGGCTGTTGATTGACAGGACTTCCCACAGTGCCATTCTTCACTGATCCCTTCCTGGCAAGATCCCTCTGTTTCTCTGGGCAACCACAGGATATGAGATCATCAGTTTCAATACATTGACCATCAATGCTGGATTTACACAAATTTCTTTTTTGAAAATAGTACCAAAAGAGCTGCCATTTAAAAATGTTAGGCTTTTGGTTAGCCTACCAAAAATCTTTCATACAACTATTGTACAGTATATTACCTAATCCTAAAATAAGATGCCATGTAGCCAGTGCACACAACTTTAAGGTGTAGGTTTAGTATGAATACTACCCTGCATGCTGTCAATGGCCTGTACCGTTTATAATTTCTTTGAATCATTTCTACTCCAAGAATCAGAATAACATTGCCATGCACATGAAGCCAGCCATAGGCATCACTGCTTTAATCAATCAATACCACACCAGGGTGGAGTAGGGAAGGGAAAGAAGAAAGACACAAGGCAGAATGGTGCACCCATCAATCTCTTCTCTCCTCGCTGGCCTGAAGACACAATGAATTAGTCACTGTGTCGTCATGCCAGATGCGACTTTAAGGTGCTTCTACTAACATATAAATCATTACAAGGTCTGGCACTGTCCTATTTATCAGATCTCATTGCCCCATATATACTGCCACACGCCCTCCGATCACAGGACGCTGGCTACCTATCCATCACAGCAGTAAAAAAGAAGTAATTGAGGCTTTTCTCACCGCCCTCCCCATCTCTGAAACAGTCTGCCTGCTGTGATTGGAGAGATCTTCAAATAAATCGAGGTTAAAAACCTATTTATTGATCATTTCATCATCATTTCTACCATATAATTTGACCAGAAGTAGCTTTGCACAATTAGGGACTGACCCAGTCAAGGTTAGACCAGTTAGCTTTCACTCGCTCAGATTCCTGCCGATGGGCATTTAGCTTACATGTCCTGTTCTCCTGGTCTATATGCTCCTGTCCACTCATGCTGGTCATGTCTGTCTGTGTGAGTGAGAGTATGTCTGCGTGTGTATGGGTGTGTCTCCTATCTGTTTCCAGGCTGTGGCTGGGCGGTGTTCATGTCCTTGTGGTCCCTTACTACTAAGATGATGCTGGCCGAGCTGCTGTTGACGCCCCAGACCAGATCCGGATGTTTCTCAAAAGTATCCTTATTGTGTTTATTCTGTGTACTTTGTTTTGGTTCTGTTTTGTTTGCCCACCCTCGGCACCCATTGCACACCTAGGGGATTCCCTACCAGCCCTTCCCCAGGAGTTTTTGTCCTCAGCAAGGGTCTAAGGTTGGGGGGTGTCATGTGTCATCATTTGTTATTTTTTTATAATGTGGGTGTTGTGAAGCCCTTTGAGACTGTAACTGTGATTAACGGCTATACAAATAAACTTGACTTGACTCCAACCTGTCCCCACTGGATGTTTCAACTTAAGGGGTCATAGAAAGAGCCTGGACTCAAATTAAACTGGGGAACTGCTCACTATTGATGCAACATACAGTTAGTCTGCATGAACACATTGGTGTAGTGATGGATGTCATGTGATTATATCATATAACATGGGAATATTTGTTGAGCTGTTTTGTGACCTAGGCTTGGCTATCTTGTGTCTGTCTTTTTGTCAGTCAGAATTAGCTCATGAAAGTTCCTACTGAAATGAGAGTTTCACTCCAAAACACAATATTCACCATTTGAAAACATTCACGCCTACTCTTTCAAAATGATTGCTGATATGAAAGTTAAGCACATTATGGATTACTATTGTTCTTATCTTGTTATCTTTGCTTACAAAATAGTAATGTTTTGGAGGATGGAATCATTTGTATTTTGAAATGCTGGCTGATTAATTTGAGGAAGAAATTTTTAACACAACAGCATTTTGGAACAAAACCCTTTAAATAGAAATAGGACTTTGAAGGAACTCTGAGTGCAGCATAGGAAGTCACAATGTTATAACAGTGCAGTGCAATACCAGCAACAGCTCAGAAGTGTCCTGACACCTCAAGGGAAGATAAGTTGTTATACTGTGGTGGATTATTTCCCTAACATACAGCACTCAAAGAGAATGTCATCATATCTGATCTGATTTTGAAGGGACTTTCTAGTACACCTTTTGACTTTGCACTATGGGGTTTAAAAGGCAGAGTACATACTTGCAGACAAATTTGACTGGTGTGTTAAATGCTTTCAATTCTAAGGGGGAAACATAAGCTGCTGCTTAGTTGTTGTACCTCAATATTAGAGTGAAGCTGTGATTTATTGATTTGTAGTGTGTTGGTTATAGTACCTATTTGGACTTGCAGTGGTGAGGGCTTGTAGTTCATGGTCACAGTCTCTCCTTCTCTGGTGTCGGAGTCTCCCTCTGAGGTGGAGGATGCTGCTGGGTCCTACAACATGAAGCACACATGTTAAAGGGCATATTCATTTATTATGATTGAACCAAACTATATTAGTAAACCTCTTCACTATATAATATCTTATTGTATCTTAATCTCTATCAATCTCTTCATACTTTCCTAGGAGAGATGAAACTGAACATAGTGTTGCCCAGGGCACCATCACCTCAGTACTTTGAGTGCCCCTGTGCTTTATTGTTCACTATCTAGACTAACCCACAATGTTGCTCAAATGAAAACCTACATCAGCCAGATAACCAGCTCTTTTTAGGACCTGCTTGTCTCCAATACTCTGGCAAGGTGTCTTTAGCCTATGTGCTACCATAGCTGCCAGGTTTGTAGCCTCAATAGGCCTGAGTGTTCTGCCTATGTTGTTGGCTCTGTCTCTCCTATGGGTGAACTGTGACAGCATGAGGAGGAGGTCGTGGGAGAACAGAGGGGGTTCCTGTTGGAGCCACAGTTTCCCCAGATTGAGTGAGGGGAGCTGGGCCGTGCTGGGCCCAGGGCTTAGCCTGCTCCACTGACAGAGCCATACATTATGTTCTGCCCACAGACCTGCCCTTGTTGCATTCTGAGGGATTCACATGCCACATGGCGGGAGGCTACCAGGCAGTGGCTTACGATAACCCTGTATTCTCTCCAGGAAATTAGCTGCTACATTTTAAAGTATCCTCCAGGCAAGTGAATAGAGCAAAAACTTGTAACATACACATAAACTGTCCTGTTTATCTAACTATGCATGTGGAAGAATTTATTGTATCTTGTGATTCTATGTACCCTTGTGATCCTTGTTAGTATGACGTGGTGAACTGTTGCAATACTCCGTGTGACTGACATCATGTATGCATTAACTTTATGTTCCCATATGAATTGTGTTTAACTATACTGAAAGGCCTGTCGTATGAGAGACAGCGGAAGTCTTTCACCCATGCTCCTGATCAGAAGCACTCTCTCACACAGAACAGATTGTTCAGACTAAACTATTTGCATGACCTTGTAGATGTTTAGAAACTACCCCCCTTTGTCCCTCTTCTTCTTTATAATCTCTGTTCAGATGTTGCCCTGGCAGAGATCTGCATACCCTACCCTGTGTGTGTACATCTCTCCTGAGTGCTCAGCTCTTTGTGTTAATAAATATACTCAAGTAATTCATGACTCGAAGACTCTTTGTCAATATCTGCATTTATTCAACAATGCACAAACTAGGCTGCTGTGTGCTGAAAAATAGTACGCTACTGCATTGTGTAAAGCCTTGTAAAATCTAGTAATATGTAATGAAATGTATATTCAAAGTGTCAGTTGCCTAAAAAACAATTAATGGGCCTAAACCTGTTCATAATTTATAAAACCTCATCAGAAGTGTTGTTGAATATTATTTAAAGGGATGACAAAATAGATTGGCTTAGACGCAGTTATAGCCTCAATCTATTTCATCAAAACATTTTCATGGTGTTATTGTGGAATACTAAAGGAATTTAGGCCAATTCCATGAGACCAATAGAGCTTATCCAATCTCACAGGGCCTGATGAAAAATTCATGAGTGTCTAGCAAGGACAGTGAGAAGCTTATTTTGCACATCGATTTTCATTTAACACATTTAAAGACAATATAAAATCAGCTGCCAAAAGAATAGTCTTGCAAAACAGTATGGCAATGCAATAGAAGTATAGGTCTGTAATGTCTAGCCCATGCACAGGCAAAATTCAAAGTATAAAGCTCCATATTATTTGAGATACTGTCAGTCAGAGCAAAGGCTAATATCGCTTAATGACATTCTAAGTGCCGAACCATAGCAATCCATCTCTTAGAGTGAAAGAAAAAGCCCCCTCTCATTCCCCACTTCTCTCTGAGAACTAGTGATAAATAACAGACTGGGTTTTTTCACGCAGTCCAATACGCGTTCACTGGATACAATAGCTTCATCTGGTGATGAAGCATTATTCATTTAGCTGCAATAATTAATGAGAACTGGCAACAATGAATACAGCGCAAAGACTAGTGGGAGCTGGGAAAGCACACTGCATGAATGAGATATTCCCACTGTAGCAGACACAAACATGAGCTCTTTCAGTTCTGTGACAAGCACCTTCCCTTGGATCATTAGGCTTATCCAGCAGCATTATTTTTCTCATTCATGATTTTTACACTCCCCATCCACCACAGAAAAATGCTGTTTTAAAATGAGGTAGGGTCAGTCTGTAAAGCAAATCTTTCACAATTTCACCAGAGCTGGCAGTGAATGTGTAAAGGGAATTCAGCGTTAGACTGCCAATGACAGAACTCTCTGCCACTTTTTGAACATAGGATAACAATTACCAGATAATAGTAGACATTTTTGTGCTTGAAACAGAACAGACTACGTATATCAGTCTAAAATGTTGCTATGCTATTAGGTACAATGCTACTGAAATTTCAACCTGGAACAAATGAAGAGCTAGTCCATATGGGTCACACTACCCACACAGATTAAAGAAGTGACCTCTCGGTGCATGGGTTTCATCAGCCTGTTCTTCTGTTGGAGACTGTTTTACTGCCTCTGATGATGAAGAGCCACAAGGCTGCTGACACAGCACAGGCACCAGGCGATTGGTGGGATTATCCATAATGGCTTCCTGCTGGCCAATAGCAGTCAAGACTGATGGATCAGGTGACCATCAGAAAGATGGTGTGCTACCCTTATGGATGACAATGGCAATGAGGCTAAATTACAATCCCCTGTAATACTGACATTGGGCTACAGCAATTAGTCTCAGGTCAGTGAGTGCCTTCCTGCAAAATGATGGGATGCTATGTAAAAGGGTAGTTATAGGGATATAACTTTTGATTGTAAAACTTATTTCAATCCAGGTTGAATGAAAATAACAGATTCAGGGGTACTGTTTACTGAACACACAGCTGAAATGAAAACGAGCATGATGACATCATACAAGGATGAAATATAAAAATCACTTAGGAGATCAAATTAATTATTTATATTAACACTTTAGGCTTACATTCAAGGTATATGACTATACTCTTGCCTCCAGTAGACCCATCACACATGTAGCCTACTACGATCTTTGGCTTGAAGTATGCTTTCTTTCCTAACTGATACAACGAGTCATACAATTCTGTACAAAGACGTTTTGTTCTTGTGAAATTGATTGTAGACTAAGAGGCAGGTGCCATGTTGATTCATGCGGTTAACGGATAACAATGAAGTCATTAGCATTAAAATGCAGAGCCACGTGCCCCTGAACCAACTATGATTCTCATGGCATCAGATATGAAATGAATGGGAAGTAAGAGATTGGATCATAGCTTGGACATGGAGGTAAAAGAGAAGAGGCCCAGGTTGTTGGAGAGGCTTATTACAGAAGTTAAAAACATAATACACTATGCTTTCAGGGCATTAGCTGATCATTGACAGAGAGTAGTAGCCACTCGCTTTTCAAATGCAAATACTTCTGATTGGACTCAACTCTAAAGAGATCTCAGGGGAATCAAACATGAGAGGACAGACTGATCAAATCTTAATAGGAATAGGCTATTGCTGCATAATTAATTCATAATTTTCTCTGATGGAGAAAGCATGTCCTACTGTGATTTCTGCTAGAGCAAGTCTCAGGGGTATTAAGCTAGGCAAGCATGGACATAGTGGTGAACACTAGAACCTGAAGCTCTGCTTTAGCCTAACTCCCTAAGGGACAGCTGTTTGAGAGAGCTTCCAGAGGCCTGCATATCAAAATTATCTACTGGGTCACAATGGTAATAATAGGCTATAAAACTCAAAAAGAAGGCTTAGCTCAGTGTGAAGTGTAGGGAATAAGAGTTGTGGATCCGCTTATTATGGGAGGTAATGGGGTAGTCTGATTTGACAGATGATCTTAAACACGGCAGGGGTTGGGCCTATACGTATTTATTCTAATTTCATTGTCAGGTTGGGGACATCATACGTCTTTTTTGCAGAGTGAGCCACTGAATCTTGCCATCCTCTCATAACAGGCCTCCTCTGGCCAGCCACCATGCTAGCAGTCTGCAGTATCTGCTGGGACAGAGAACCCCCTATCCATACGATCATTTGGGGTTCTGTTCTAACCCTAACCCAGACTAAATAATACCAAAATGACAAAAAAAGCAGAATGTCATTGATACATTGTCATATTGATACAAACAAGCGCATATTGGCGTTGAATAAAATGCCATCATGATTTGAGTCTAGTGCGTACCCATCTATCTGTAGCTCGTCGACCTATACATCCATACCAACGGTCCAGTTTGTGCCAAAACAAGGAATTGCCTTTGCTTTGCTCTCACGCCTTGCTGATTAGATGACAATGTTGTCACGATAAACCACCTAGATGAGTCAAAATGTTACAATCTGCGTTCAAATCTGAGAGAATGAGTTGCATTAAATTGTTTTCGTCTTTCCTCTTACCAAAGGCTGTGTCTCTCCGTTGACAGGAGGTACTTGGAACCTGTCGATTTCTTCCATCATTTTGGCGAAGCGTTACTGATACGATGCAACAGCTTTGATAAACAGAGAATTCTATCTAATTATCCCGGTTTATATTGAGCTGGAAGGATCCTTCGTTATTTTGCATTATACTAGTTTGTTTTCCTCCAGTCTGACAGAGGTGACTCGACAGCTAACAGCAGTACCGCCCCACTTCCGGGTCTGTAGAATATTCATGTGATATCGTCCAATCACAGGGAAGATAATATTCCAATGGCGTGGAGATGGGGAAGGCGAACAAGGAAAACAAGATCCCTATTTTAACTAGGGATCTTATCACCATTGAAATTGTTTAAATAACTTAAAATATTACTAAATATTTCATAGATTTATGCTAGTCCATTTCGCTTGTTCCCACGTTATGTGCATCTTCGAGTGATTAAATGTTATTAAAAAAAAAGCCTATGTAACACTACCCATTTCTCCATTGGTTTTCTGTCATAGTCATCTGTGAAATACAACATTCACTGATTTTAATGTAAAAATGTATAACACTTTTTAGGTAAATATTCTCACAGCTATCGCATCTTCTTGTATGTATCACTTCTTAAGACTCAAATTCAACCACACCATAGCCTTCATCACTTGCAGTGATTGGCTAGCCGTTTATGACAGGCAGTTTTAATTCATATAATTAAGAGTTTTATTAAGAATAATTAAGAATTATGGCAAGTCGTTATAGCATTTAATCATTCGAGCAAATACTCCACACTAGTGAAATATATTTCTGACTAGTCTGACTAGTCAAAAAAACATTTTGTTTAGCAGACACCATAGCCAACACAGCAGCCATAGGAGACACCATAGCCACCATAACCATGGTGATATCTTTGCTTCTTGCAAAAATTATCATAAACATTAGCTAGCTATCCAGATAGCTGATTATTCTTTAATAGGCTAACTTTAGATATCTGTAGTCTGTTTCAGTCTAGTGGACAAGGCTGGAATAGTCCTGTCAAATGTTGTCTCATTTCAGTACTTCAGATTCCATTCGCATCCATTATTGAAAACTGAAAAAGAGAAATGGATGGGAAATTTACTTCCCGAGCCAGAAGTTTCAGGTATAACGCTATAGGATGTGAATTATCTTGACTTGCTCTCCCTGAACTGAAAGGAAGCGACATAGATTGTTGGTTGGCATGGCAACTGATGTACACATTTGCAGGAGTCGCAGTGTTGGTGTGGAGCAGCGGCCAGCTACTGGAGAGCAAGCTTGCCTTTGTTTTGATCCAAAGTTTATAGTTTATGGGATTTATGTGGAATAAGCAGAGGCGAATACTTTAAAATCGTACATGAAATATTTTTTTGCGCAATGCCCGTGTCTAACAAAACAGCAACTATGAGATCAAAGCAGGTAAGTTAAACGCCAGCTCTTAGTTTAGCTAGCAAACACAGTGTTACACTCACCGAGAGAATAAGTAACATTAATAGTGAACGTTAACTAAGCTAAGTCGTTCATTGTGCTGCTGTTATAGCTAACCGTGTAATCCTGGGATACCTAATTTGCTTATTTGTTTTCACAGGGATCAAACGCTCAATCGCAAAAGGCACACGGCGCAAAGGCTACCAAAGCTGCAAGTAAGAAAAAGGTGGGTGCACTAATGAGTCACAAACTTCCAGAATCGCTATAACAGGGGCGTTGCTATACTTTATCACTACTGGGGCACAGTCCCCCAGCACCCACACCCCTCAAAGTCAAGTTTAAATCTAGTTCAACAGTGACAGCATATTTATGCAAGGCTGCCAACAACAAGTACATTCAAACAAGTTTTTTTTTTCTTTTGCGAACCATAAAACATGGTTCACTAAAAATTGATGCAACATAATAAAAGTAAGAACGCATCCCTCCACCAAACTGATGCACATTTCCACACCCCTTCCCTGAAATGTGATGTTGCATTGCACATGGAGAGCTTCAAGTAATTTCATGTAAAAATGCCCAGAGGGGAGAGATGTAGAGGAAAATGGGGAAGGTATAGGGTCCCTATACATTTTCCATTTCAAAATTCCATATCATTTTCAAATCTTGATTCCTTTGCTGGGAATTGTGGATTTTAGTTGGTGGTCAGTAGCCAATACCAACTTCACTGACAAGCACTTGCGGCAGACTAATGAATAATAATAATAGTAGTCACTCACCTTAGACCTAAGCCCTTATACAAGTTACCATCACCAAATTAACCACATTTATTCTTGAGATGTTGTTGGACACAATGCAAATTGATTTTCCATGATCATTTTACTGGGGCACAACAAAATATTGATGGGGCACTTTCCCCTGTAAATGGGGTCTAATGATGCCTCTGAGCTACAATAATGATATACAGCTCTATAATTTGACATCTAATGAGCAGATGAGAGGTACAGAAGTGAGAACTGACTATCAGAAGCATATGTCCTAACCTTACATGATATTATACAACTTTCTGTGGAACCAGCGGTGAAACTCTTCTGTTTGTACAGGACGAGGAGGATGGGGTTGAGCAGGGCAAAGGATGGGACGACTGGTCTCACGGGAAAAGACTTATTAAGCCAGCAGACCAGCTGGAGCTCACTGAAGCGGTAAGACAAAGGCACAGGGATCCTGATTGCTGGAGTTTAAGACAGGCGCATGTACCCATGTTGAGGGGATTGGCTCAGACGTTAATAGTCACTGCTTTATTCTATTTTCTAACCAAAATTGTCCTCACTATCTTTCTTTGTAATCGTCCTTGTGCGTGTATCAGGATTACTCCAACAGAAGAGATAATGCACACATGGTTCCATAGCTAATGAAATAAACTGCATGTTTGTGGGCCACCCTAATTTGCTCAGGTTCTGAACTCTCAACTCTTCTGCCAAATGATCCAGGCTTATCTAATCCTTATTTATATGCTCTGCCTCTATCTATATTGGCATCACCAGGAACTGAAAGAGGAATTCACAAGGATCCTGACTGCAAACAACCCACATGCCCCCCAGAATATTGTCCGCTACAGCTTCAAGGTAAGGGGCCATCCAAGTCTGTAACGTAACAACTTGGGCTATGGATGGTGGGAAAGGCAAGGGTCACTGCAGTATTAAAGCCACCTCAGATCAAGTTCAGGTAGATTGCTTGGTGAGGAAGTCCTATGATCCTGCTTCAGTATCAGTGTATTCCATTTAAACATGACAGTGACCCACTCCAAACCCATATTCCTGTGGTTTTTCTTACAAGACCTCTGTCTATTCCCATCCAAATAGTCCATGAAAGTAACCTATTTCTTCTCCACTAGCCCATAATAACAAACCGATTCCTATACTAGTTATTCTTAACAATAACACTCACTTCCTTGCTTCTTGTGCTTCACAGGAACGTTCCTACAAGCCCATCAGTGGTGTGGATCAGATGGCTGTTCACTTTGTCTTAGAGGGCAACCTCCTGCACCAAGACTCCGATGAGGCCCGTAGACAGAAGGCCAAGCAGGGTCTCCCTGAGGGTAGTTACTGTAACATGTTATAATAATATACTCTGTCTATACTAGATTTACAGTAGGTTTATAGAATACAGTAATGCTGTTTGTTACAGACATCCAAGCCCAAAAATTATTTGATCTCCTTAATGACTGCAGGCAGTGTTCCATGGTCTGTTTTCATGGTAGCATGTAGCAGTCTGGTCTCATAATGGTTAAATATGACTACGTTATGTCTCCAATGGCTCTTCCTTGTGGTGTAGTCTATAATTATTGCCACAAGGTGGCACTATCAGCACATGGTATAAGAAATCTAAAACCTATTTAAAGAAATGCGTAACATCATTTACGACTTTGATTGCTGACAACTTCACTGAAAATTGAAATTTTAAATCTGCACTTTCCACACAGTCAAATTGTGCTGTTGATGTTGTTTCCAGAGAAAGCAGCAGTTGATGCTGGAGCAGAACCTGATGAGGATAAACCAGAGACTCCGGTAATAAAGATAACCTACAACTTTGAGCAATGTTATGCACAGGATAGGGGGATATTGTAAAGTGCACAAGCTCAAGGTTTAGCTATTGTTTAAAGTTAATTTAAAGGAACCACAGAGCCACTGAATTCAAAATTATAAATTGTTGGTTTTCCGCAGGCTACAGTTGCAGAGGATGGAGGGGAAGTGGAGGAGGCTGGAGAAGAGGACAGGCCAGACAGTGTTGCATCCAAGACTAGCAAGAAGGAGCAGAAACTTACTAACCAGTTCAACTTCAGTGAGAGGGCCTCCCAGACTCTCAATAACCCACTGAGGGTAGGAGGAAGATTGACAGCCAACCTCATATAGGAGGAACATCACATCTCACATGACACAAACTTTTTACATGACAGAGGACATATCTAATACTTACAAAAGCGAACATTTAATTTTGGTGTGTATAGAAAATGTAATACTGGTGTGTGGATTGCTATATTTGGGTTTAGTACCACAAGAAATTCAATGAGCAGATATCCTCTTGATTCAACTCTAGGAGAGAAGCTGCCAAACTCAGCCTCCTCCACGCTGCAACTTCTCTGCCACCGCCAATCAGGTAATAGCATACTCTTCTCTGCCCTGTTCCAAAGGGATGTTTCAAAGGGATGTTCTCACACTGTTACTCCAAAGCCCTTAGATGTACAAGGCAGAATTATGGGTCCATGTTGTACATCAGGGAATATTTGTGCTCACATGGGTCAACTATGATGACTATGATGACTTCTCTATGCAGTGGGAGATCTACGATGCGTATGTGGAAGAGCTGCAGAAGCAAGAAAAGAATAAGGAAAAGCAGAAAGCCATACCATCAAAGAAAGACAACGACAAAAGCAAGAAGAAGATGATGCTGATGGAGACTCAGGTAAATTGCTTTCTCCCCTACTTCTCTGGCCCCCCTTACACCTGGCATTAACATGTGTCTCATATCCAGATTGTGTCTAGATATGCTTTAGCTGGATTACGTTTGTGTCTGATATTAAAATGTGTCTCTGGTGTATGTATTGGATTGTTGGAATGGATTTGGAAGGATTTCTCTTTCCCTCACAAAAAGCAGATTTCCTTGCCTTTCACTTCCTCCCATAATATTTACATCCTTTAAAATTGGTAGTAAGTCTGATAGTCTATCCTGACATTCCATTTTTGACAATGTATGTTAGTATGTTAGTTTCTAAGCTGTCTGCTTCCTATTTGATGCAAAAGTTTATTTCCATTTGACTAATATAGCTAGTATTTATGTTTTGCATTACTTCCATCTGAAATAATTTCACCCCTGTTCCCTCTATAGAGTGATGACATCACCAAAGTGGCCAAGGCGGCCAAGATCTTGGAACGAATGGTCAATCAGAATACATTTGATGACATAGGGCAAGGTATGGTTTTCTTCTAAACATGTCAAGCAACAGTATGATGAACTAAGATCCCATTTGTTACTCCTTCTCTTCTCTTCTCTTCTCTTCTCTTCTCTTCTCTTCTCTTGCCCTCCCTTCCTTTCATCTCCTTTCAGATTTCAAGTACTTTGAGGATGCCTCTGATGAGTTCAGAGAGCAGGAGGGCACCCTTCTCCCTCTGTGGAAGTTCCAGTATGACAAAGCTAAAAGACTGTCTGTCACTGCCCTCTGCTGGTAAGTTTGCCCATCAAAGCTGCTCTTGCGTTGCTATTTAACAGGATGCACGGGTGAAAAATAAATATAGCTGAACTCTCACTCTATCAGATGTATTAAAAACAATGTCAATGCTTGTACAACTCTACAAATGAGAGGATGAGTGATTGATGCGGCACTTGTCATCAACTTGTCGTCAACAGGAATAAGAAATTCCAAGACCTATTTGCTGTGGGAATGGGATCATGTAAGTCCACAGGCTTGGTTGCAGGATTGATAACTGAACAGTTGTGTAAATTCCTCCAAAACAATTTGTCCTTATGAATGCTCATCAAAACTGATTTCTGTTTCTAGTATTTGATCTTGTTCATTTGGCCTTCTACCACTCTCAACTGTTCTTCTCCCTCCAAGATGACTTCAGTAAGCAGGGGCACGGCATGCTTATCTTCTACTCGTTGAAGAACTCCACCTTCCCAGAGTACATCTACCCCACAAATTCTGGCATCATGTGCCTTGACATCCATGAGCAGCTGTCCTACCTTGTGGCAGTGGGCTTCTACGACGGCTGTGTGGCCGTCTACAACCTGAAGGAAGAGGGACTGCAGCCCATCTACAAGAGTACAGCTAAGGCTGGCAAGCACACTGACCCCGTCTGGCAGGTGAGGGTAGATGAGGCGGCGGAGGCTGGATAGGGTAATGGGGGGGCAGTGTTGCATGCTTGTGTAGTTTGAGTTTACAGGATTTACAGGATTTACAGACCGATCAATTCTTAGTGTGTGTTGTTAAGTGCTCAATTCTGCATTACCATTTACTGCTCAAAAGATCCAGTTCAATTTAAAGCCATCAAATATCCAAGGTACCGACATCATTCCATCATTGTGAATTTAACTGCATCTTCTTTCTGCAGGAAAATAATTTCCTTGTTCTTTTCAGGCAGCTTTGATAACTGGCAGTGAGTATATAATGTGTAGTATATAAATCAAAGCATGCAGCAGGAACAAATGGCAACTATAAACCTTTATTTGACATATACTATTTTCTTACCACTTTATTTTCAAGCTGGTGTGGTTGTTGGAAAATGTGAGAATAAAATGTCAAAGGAAGGAAGGGAAATGTTGAAGGAAAGAAACTTTTCTCCAAATTCTAACAACAAAGCCTTGGACAGGATAATGATCAGTGCTCTACTTAATGTCTGACATTCTCATACTTTCTGCCTCTCTGTTTTTCCTCAAATGGCTTCTTCTGATATGTGCATCACATTATCATGTTATATTTCCACTCAGGTGCGCTGGCAGAATGATGACATGGACAACAACCACAACTTCTATTCTGTGTCGTCTGATGGCCGAGTCGTGTCTTGGACACTGGTCAAGGTTAGCCAAAGAAATATATATATATATATATACTCCCACTGTGACTTACTTAATTTTTAGCAGACAACAAAGCAAACCCAACTGTTGAGACTTCTACTGACATGATTTCCTTGTATGCCTGCAGAACGAGCTGGTCTTCACGGACATTATCAAGCTCTCATTGGAGGGTGCTGTCTCTGAGGGGCCAGAGGGTGTGCAGCAGCCCAGCATGGGTAAGGCTTCACTTACACTGTGTGTCTTCTTGTGCATGTGTGTACAAATGTGCCCGAATAAATTAATTTAAAATAAATTCTGAAAAACAAATAATTTCAGCATTACTTCTAAATAAATCATTTGTATCCGTTAGATACCATACCAGACCTGAGTCAAATATTATTTGCAAATCATTTGTAGAACCTGTTTTAACCTGGTCCCATATGGGTGGGGTTTACTGCAGTAGAACAATTCAGATAGAGCCAGGTAAATTGTCAATCAAAGAAAAGTATATTGAATTGGCTTTTAAATATATTTTCCTGTGATTGTCTAAATATTATAGCACTCATTGCATTGTCCTATGTGGGAAACACCAACCATCTGATATTCCATACAAGTTCAAACAAATGCTGAGGATTATTTGCAAAATACTGGTTGACTTCAGGTCTCATCTAACATCCTGTTGCATTGGAAAAATGCAGAAAACCAAGATGCTTTGTTGCATGTGGCCCTTAGTGTTTTAGTATTTTTGAAATCCTCTGATGTCAGTACCCTACTTAAGCGGTGCATGGCTAAATTAAGTGTTTGATGTCTGTTGCCCACAGCTTGTGGTACATCATTTGACTTCCATAGACACATCGACTATCTCTTCCTAGTCGGCACTGAGGAGGGCAAAATACACAAAGTAAGTTACGTTGAAGTTAAATCCAGTTAAATCCATCCATTACAGTATCCTGGATTTGTCTCGATGGCCAGAATAACAGCATAGGCCACTTCTGAAATGACACAAACAATGTGCTTGATCAGTCAAAACTCCAACCAAACAAGATAGACAAAGATAGAAAAATAAAAAGTCAGACAATCTAAACATAATATTCTAATACAGAAGCCACACCCTCTGTCCAATTTTGACCATTAGGTAGGTGAAGCTTTAAAGTCAGTCAGGATGAGTTTTCCCTAACATCATGATCTGTTCAAAAGCTTCTATCAAAACATGTTGCTGTTTCAGCAAATCCAAAGCCCTAAAATAAATTGTCTTTCTGTACTACCTCTAAATGAGATTAGGATCATCTCGGGGCTTCTCGCTGTCTCCCACTATCTGCTTTGAAAAATGGAAGCTCATTTTGTTTGTGGTGCTGTTCCAGATATCCTGCTAGGCTTGCACTCCAGAGAGTACACAAGCTGGAAAGTTTCCATTAACAGTGTATGCAAGTGTGTGTGTATGTGCATGTGTGTGTGTGTGTGTGGCCGTGTGTGTGTGTGTGGCTGTGTGGCCCCTTGGGAGACCCTCAGGTTTGGCATTAAGCATTTAATGAGCCTCCTTAAGCAGAGCCTCTCTCTGTCCACATCAGACAGCTGGTAGTTTTTGGATCACCTCCCATCCTCTCTATGCTCTTTTCCCTTACGTGCACACTCTACAGTATTGTAGACAGAAAGCCACTCCTAAAAGTGTCATTCATATGCAGTTACTTTGCCGTCACATTATTTTAACTTAAAAACAAATGAATGCATTGGTCCATCTTACATGGCTGTGAAAGAAATAAAACAGCAGGCAATTGTTCTCGGGAGAAAAATGCTTTAGCTGGAAGATGGATGATGACAGTCAAGGTTAGTTCCTGTGCCAGTAATGTGACACATTAGCACACCCGATTGCACTATTGTAAATGCCCACAAACACACACACAGACACAGCAGCACAAATTATAAAGGAGACTGTGACACTATCATATTCACAAAGTCTCCAGTGACTGGGTGTTCAACCTGTAGGGTTTTTAACTCCATCATGCTCCTACTTATAACTGTGAGTTGTAACCACTAGTTCACTCCATTTCTTCCCTTCCCATAAGATAATTAGGAATATGTATCTGTTCAGACCAGCTTGCTGTTGCTCTTTTGTCAAGGGCCTAGTGACAGACCTTGATGACTTGATAAGCTCATTATTGTCTATTCACTTGTCCTTTTGTGTTGTTACTCATAGTCACAGTTTCTCTCCACAACAGACAAAAATGATCCTCACTGCATTAGGATTCCATACTTAAAGATGAAGCGCTTTGTAATACCCTGAGTACTTCACAGATTGGGGTTAATTCCAATGAAACACATTTGAAACACTTTTGATTGCATGATGGTGGGCTTTATGCAAGGCAATGCACATCATCAAGAAAGACAAATGGAAAGATCACAAGAAGGAACAGAGAAAAGGCTGAGTCTAAATTGTCTACTTCCTGTGGTGGTTATTTCTGCATACACAAACATGCATACATACTTGCACAGAAGCACACACACTTACACACAGTTGTGCCACATAAACATAAATATGATGGAGCAGTTCTGTCTGTCACCTCCAGGCTCACTGGCTCAGAAACCCTGGGGTGACAGGTAAAGAATCCGCCAGCTAGCTGTAGGGCTACTATCTGCTGTCTGCGCCTCGAAATGCAACAGCTGTCCCCACAGACCAGCAAGCTATTTGGTCCTGGATGGCCCAGCTGATTTATCCCTGCAATCTAATTCTGCCACAATACGGTTGTTGTTGCAAAAGCAACAATTCTGTTATTCTATAAATGTCATGCAAACATTGGACTTTTTACAGGAAAAAGGCTCATGGGCCTGTCACTGTGTAGCTTTAAGAGTTTTAACTCTTGTGTATTTTGATATAATGATGAAGTTTATGATTTCTAAAAGAAAGCTACAGTACATCATGTTTAATAACTTAGGTCAAGTAAGCACCATTTGCAATCCAATACGTTCTTCTGGAAAGTTCCTAGAAGTTTCAGTGATCCTCTTATAAGTGTTTCAAACCTTTACAATAGGTGCCACCAGCAGCACATTATGACAGATAATGTAATTAATAACTGAACACGATGTGATAAAACTATTAAGACAAGTTTTATGTTTATAGCATCCCATTGGGTACAAATCTGAACTCTTTGTTGTCTTCCCCCAGTGTTCCAAGACCTACTCTAGCCAGTTCCTTGAGACCTATGATGCTCACAACATGCCGGTGGATGCTGTCAAGTGGAACCACTTCCACCCCAAGGTCTTCATCTCTTGCAGCTTCGACTGGACTGTCAAGATCTGGGACCACACCATCAAGTAAGAACACTGGGGCGGGGCTACAGTAGGATATGAAGTCTTTAGACTTGCAGTGTATTATAGTTTTAATTATTTGACCATTTATGTTTATGTATACAAATCTGATATGAGCCCATTCATTACTAGAGGATTGTTCCCTGATTTCAGTCAGTATAGCAATGGTCAAAAGACTAAAAGTGATTAGATTTGATTTTATTACAGCGAAACAATTTGGTTTCAGGTTTTCCAGTAAGTTTAGTTTTAATCTATTGTTGTCTATAATAACTCAGACCAGACATATTGTTACATCTCACGATATTGTTGGTCATGTGGGTCTCCATTTGCTTTCCACTGACAGTTTCATGCTCTTAGTTAGTTAATCTCTCTTGGATACTGTATTTATATCATCACGGTTCAAGCCCTTACCAATGTTGTGTATGAATGTCAGTGGAGATTCACTGAAGAAAGGACAGCAAAATGACCATGCCTGCAGTCTTTCCATAATATTACTGTAATTCATATTCAACACCTCCTTATCCTCATCACTGACCCAATATCATTCCCCTGTGATATTTCACTAACCCACTGTTTCCCACTCCTTGTCAGCACAAGCAGTTTGAATGAATAATGATTGTAATCATCAAATCATTATGAGAGGCTGGTTATTCAAGGTGGCCCGTAACTATTTTGTTCAGGATTGTGAAATCACAACATTCTTCTGACTCAGAGCTAAATTCACAGTTATGTTTGGATTCAGAGGTATTTGTTCCTCTACACAAACACACTGAACATGAATTTTAGCATCAGGTGTTTGAGGTCTGAGGCTGGTACATCCTGTTATTCTCTAGCCATTCCTCAATGAAATGAAAGGCTTGTAGTAAAAGAAGAGTGTCTCACTTCCAGTCTATTAACCAGGCGAAATGGTGACTTAATAAATCTGCACCTCAGCCTGCTCTATGATAAACCTGGCCCTACTTTATGAATCCCCATAGTTTGTATAGGCTATATTTTTTGGGTTTGGGGTTTGTGTCATTCTACTCGAAATTACCCTCTCTCGAAAGACTTTGTGTCCACTGAAGTTACAACTAATTAAAAGGGAAAGTTTTTCTTCACACACACACACACACACACACACTCACACACACGTATTCGAAGAAGCTCTGTAGGTGCTGTGTCCCAGCCACTCGAAACATTCATTTCGTCGTCTTGTTCACAGTGGTGTTACTCAAGTTAATAACATGAAGACACAGTGTGCAGGACCCTTCTGTTTGATCTCCACTCCTTTTCTGTGCCAGGCTTTGATGAGGCATTGGTGTCTGGACATTTTATAACTGATTACCATGGATCCCAGTCTAAGCATGACCTTATACCCCTGGGAATCCGTGGGAAGAATATATATAATAATGCCCAGACACACATAAAAGAGAGATTTGAGAAAGTTTTTTTCAGGAGAGAAAATCTCCACAGTATGATGAAATAGAGTACCAGGCTAGAGTCAAAGTCTCTGTAGCATGAAAAGGAACTATTGATTTCATGTCCCTCTTTCCATTCACTGGACAAAAGAGTAATGACAATGGCTTTGGGCCAGGGCACAGCTCGTCCTATACTGTCTATCTATTTTTGCTGTGTACTACAATCTGCACATGCACAACAAAATACCACTCATTCGTATGTTCAACTAAGTACCACTGCCTCAGTCATACTGAGGATCTCTCTCTGAAGGCTGAAGGATCTTGTGTGTCCATGTTTGTTTCCAGCACTCCCATGTTCACCTTTGACCTGAATGCAGCAGTTGGAGATGTAGCCTGGTCTCCATACTCCTCCACTGTGTTTGCAGCTGTCACCATTGATGGCAAGGTAAGAGTGATTTACAAACTTACACTTTTCAACTCAGTTTTAGCATTTTTTTTACTTTTGCTTGTTAGTAATCAATAAAAACGTGCGGTTCAATTCCAAGGTACATGCTTTGGGCTGGGATTTATCAAGCATCTCAGACATAGCCAGGCAAATCTGGTCCAACTGCAAGTAGTTGGTTGTTAAAAAATCAAAATTGACCTATATGGTGCTTTGTCTGAAAGCTTCAATTGTTACCATACCACCACACATAGATCCCGCATTTCCCCTGTGTACCTCTTTATGATTGCATGTGACATTTACCTCAGAGCATAGAAAACAGCTGCACTCATCTCTCCCACCTGCCACAAAGTTCATCATGATGCTAATAATGTAGATGCATAGACTCAGCTGGGTAAAACCTTGCGGGCAGTCAAGTTTGCTCAGACACAACTTTGTAACAAAAGTCATTTGTTGTCTGGGGGGTGCTGTGTTGTTTATCTCCACATATTTTGTTAGTATGGCTGCCAGCTGTCCCCATCTGTTTACCAACGTGATCAGTCTAGTCATCTCACCAGTCTGTGCTGTGCTATAAAAGTCCAGTGTTCTGTCTAACACATTTCCTGCCCAGTATGCCAAGTGAAGTCAAGTGAGAGTGGCAGAGAGGAAATGAGAGCTGAGCAGTTTGAGAAACACCTTATATGACTGGTTGTGCCCTCCTCTCTAGTCCTAGGCCTTATCAGCAAAACAGATTATGCATTTATCAATACACAGGAAGTGATGTTATAACCCTTTGTGCCATAATCCATGTTATAACTCTTTGTGCCATATTCCAGGGTGAGCATTCACTCAGAAGCCCAATTCAGATGTCAGAAAGAATGATGCACTAAGCCACAAATGGTGACTATAGAGGACACCAGGCTACGCTGTCATAATCTACAGGACCATCAGACTGGCACCATTCACTAGCCTCTTAATCTAAATGCTACAGGGTGGAGTGTGTCAGTGCAGGTCTGTCACTGGGGTTATCAAGTGGTCTCCTCCCATCACATATGTTGGTCATTGATTTAGGCCCAGGACAGCTCAACAGTGAGCACACCTCAACACTAAATACAGCTGAAAACTGCCGACACTACCTTGTCACTATGCTTAGGCTGATCCCTAATTCCCAACATACAGTATATCAATCATTTCTCAACTTGCTATTGATTTCAACACCGATGAACTAATGGGATGGCTGACATTGCAGGCTTGGAACAGCCCACTCAGAAGATCAGAAACTAAATTGTATCAGTAAACTCAGTCCAGCTACTATATTCATATATTTTCGAATTTCATAAGTCGCAGTCATAAGATGTTTTCTACTAGCATCCAATGTCAGCTAACATGCTGCGATATATCACATCCACTTCTCGACATGGTTCTACACATATTGGAACATGAGGCTCTAATGAATCAGATGAACCTTTAAGTGTCTTATTAAATATTAAAAGAGTGAGTATTCTTTCCCAGGCTCCTAAAGGGTGGTTGGAGAAATATTCAATTTCCTCCTGAATCATTTGGGGGTTCTACATGATTAAATGTGCATATCTTTTTAGTGGCATGGCTTTATTATTGCCAGTGTTGCATTTCTTTAATCTTAGTATGAGGATGGCCATTTCACAATTAAGGTCATACAATAGATTGAAATGTGCAACACCAAGTTGGTGATGTATAACTTTTTCTCTGTCCCCCTCTACAGCAAAGGTGTTGCTTTTCTTAGCTGTTCAATTGACAAGGACAATGCAGAGATGATTGTCCTCTCAGGCATTGTCAGTGACAACTAGAAATGTCTGACCCTGTCAGCAGAAAAAAATCCTCAGCTACAACAAAACTGAAGCCTCATTTTGTCAGTCTAAGCTTCCCTTGACAATGAGAGCAGAGTAAATGAAATCATGAGGTTACAAAAATTCTCTAATGATATATATATATATAATGGATATGTTATCGGATCTGACCTAAGATCATTTGTAGTGTCCAGTCATCTCTCTGGTTTCAGATATCCACCCATGAGCCATTTATCAACCTCTTTGTGCTCATAGTGCAGATTGTGGACACTTATGGTAAACCACCTATACTGTCTTTGTTTTAAAGTAAATTATATTTTTTCGTGCATCTATAATAATGAGAAATATATACGTTTGCTTGATTTCATTTGACTTTACACGGTGGTTGGAATGTGGCTGCTAGAAAATCAAAGACACGACCACTGGTATGACGTCAATTGGCGTGTGGAGTGGTGAACGAGCACGCATTTACGCCGGTGTTCGCGCACGACCACGACCTTGTTTTGTTGATGTTTAATTTGAGTGCGGCTGCGCGCTGCTCAATGTTTTCACCGTTGCTGACGCGACTCCTGAAAGAAAAAAAGGAAAAGAGAGAAGATTGGGGAGAGGGGAGCTTCTCGTTACAGCTCCTCTGTCGAAACGGAATCGATTAGCGAGAAGGCCAGTGTGTAGTTTCAGTTGGGAGCCCGAAAGGCAAGCTAACGATAGCCATTTAGCGTTAACCTTAGCCGACGACTAGTCAACCTCTCCCTTTATGTGATCGCCCTTCCTCGTCGTCGGACGCTGCCAGCGAGGGCTAAGGAACAAAATAGCTAATCGCCATTATATGATCCAGTATCCAGCGTCACTATTACCCTCCATGTGGGTGAGGGAATTGTGTGTGTCAGACTATGGCGAGAAAAACAGTTAGCAGGAAAAGGAAGGCAGGAGAGCCCAAGGACCAACAACAGGTAGGCGGAAACCGGCGGGTGCATCGGTCTTATTAACTGGCCAAATATGTTAGCATGCTAGCAAGTAAACGGGCTAGCCAAGTTAAGGTGAGCTACCTTTTTTAGTAGCAAAATTGATGACATTTCGTCAGCTCGATTAGTTATCCCGAGCAAGCAGGGATACATTAACCTTCTTAATGTGGTTCCGTTCAAATAATAATACACCGTGTTTGTATTTGAATGTCCGCAGCTGCTAACGTGCTAGCGTGACGTTAGCCGATGGTAGCTAGTTAACAACGGCAGCTACCTTAAGATGTTAGCACGATCATTTATTTGCATCCAGCGTCATATAACCTTACCCGAAGCAGATAATATGGACAATTAACCTTTTTTTCGGCCAGTATGTCAGGCTGTCACAACCGAACACTACTAATCATTCGAATTAAAAACTGCTTTCCAGACATCAATAGTCTTGCTAAATGAAATGCTAGCTTAGCTAACTTACCTACATTTCCACTAACCCGTTTTTGAACGTAGAATCTTACATTTTCGAAATGAATATTTTTAACGTTGAGTCAACAAATATGCTTAATTTGCATTGGAATCGTGCTTATACAATTGATTCATAATATCACGCTCGCGACAGCACGGGTACATGCTATTTCTGTTGAGAAAGATATTAGTAACATTATCTGCATGCTATATATTAGCTGCTATATGACTTACCTTCTGATATTAAATGCCTTGACTTTTAACCTGAAATTACATGGCGACATTATCTCTGGAGACATGTTATTTTAGAGATATTGTTGGATCTATGACATTCCCTGACAACAATGTCAAGACATGGCCAGGGCCTAACCTCCTGTTCGTCCACCGTCATTCACCTGTAGTAATGAAACATCCCCATCGTATTAACAGAAAGATCAATTAAGACTACCAGAACCAGAACCGTCAGCACCACTGATGCCATTTGATGCCCCATCTTTTGATACCCCAGGACTATCATACCGTTATTTATGAATATGAACAGCTCATCCAAAGCTAGCTAGTACAAAATCAATATTAATATTTATAATGTTATCATGGCCGTTTGTGTATGAACATTAAAAGGAGCATTATTTTCTCTGAGTACTACATCTGCTAAACCTTAAAATCTACGGTTTGGATGTCAGTCACCGTTTCCAAATTTTCTAAAGGACTAGATGTATAAAAAGGGTGACCTCTTGAAATGCCAAAATGGTAGCCATAAGAAGATGGACCTGAAAGGATCTGAAACTTCATTGCCATAGTAACTGAACTTATGCAGACACCCAAAAAAATATTCTGCCAATGAACACCCACATACGCAAACAGTTAGCCATTGTGGGTCTACTTCATCCTGCGGTGAAGGCGGTAGGACCTCTTTAAGGACCCCTGAATGTCTCTGTGCCCCTCTGCCGACATTCACTGTGATTTTGTTGAAAAGTAATGAATTTGGTGAGTTCTTCAATGCGATTCCAAGAATGGCAGTTCTAGCGTTAATCACGGAAAATACATTCTTAGCATGCTGACAATTGGCATTTCTCTTGTGGTAATGATGTTTTGGCTTTTGTTGTGTACTTCAAAATTCTCCAAATAAAACAAAAGAAAGAGAAACCAAAGGACCAAACTTGCATATATTATCAGTTTTGAAGGGCACACTATGAACTGAGATGGAATGAGTCCCAGAGATCTTGTTACACAGACTAATGACAAGCATGTCAACTTGAGCACATGTGCCCATATCAATGTTAGCCACATGCCACTCACTGTGGCGAAGGTGTACTGGATGGATGGACATCCATGTTTCCCATGTAGTTGGGCTGTCTAATGTGTCTATAAGTGCATGCAGTTTTTAGCAGGTGTGTGTGTTCCTGGCATGTGATGTTGCAGACAGCACCTAATATTTTAGTCTTATTCTGTGCCCTCCATAGGCTCTAGTTTCCGTCATTGTCAGCCAGTGACATTGGCCTACTTGACATAGATTTTGTATCAATGCTATTATGCATGTGCACTGGGCATGCATTGACCCAGCCTGATAAAGTGTCCGTGAATGAAGGTCAGACTGCCCTACCCTATCTCCGGTACTCCTGTGACCCAGTTGGCTTCTTGAATCAGGGTCAGTGAGCTATGAGTAATGGCCACAGTCCCCCAGGGGATGGCCATGGTTCAGAGCAGAGCGATTGTTATAGTGAAGGGGGGCAATATGATTGAAAGAAGGAAAAGGTTTGATAGAATTAGACAGAATGGTTCAAAGACTTTTTTTTTTTTTTTAAATTGAGGCCCTTTGCAAGTGGGGGATAATAGGTTCCATGAGTATTTTCACCATGGTCATCATAACTTCAGGTGATGATAAACATTAGTCCCAATATTTGAATGTGCAACATGGAAACCACCAGTGCTCTAAGATTGTAAAGAGTTGCGCATTAATGTGATTAGTATTTGTTATTAGGTGTCAAGCTTTTTATTTTGAAATCGAGCAAATGGAAGAAGGGTGTGACAATTTTCTGTAGTTTCTCATTGCCAACTGTTTCCACCTCTTTGGGTGTGCATTCTTTTTTTTCCATAGTTTTTTAAAATACTTCCTAAGCGGGTGGGAATGTCTGACATGTATGGCTTACTGTCTGTTACAAAATAGTTGTTGATTTTAGAAAAAAAAAATTCCCTCACCCTGATAAAAGCACTGAAACAGAATTAATGTCACAGTAAATGTAAGAAGGAATGAATGACAATTTATTTTTCTGTCAATCACTGTCAATTGTTCGCACCTCTTTGGGCATGTATTCTACTATTTTTTTGATAGTTTTGTACATATATGCTTTGTTATGCATTTTGCTCAATTGTGTTTATCCAGACCATACTATGGAATGCCACTGCTTTGTAGTTCTGAGTCTTTAAAATGCAGCTATTCTCCCTTGTTTACTGCTTTATACCTGTCTAGTGTATGATAACTATATTCCAAAAGATTTCAGTGCTATCTTTGACAAGAAAGGCTATCGTTGATAGAGCTAATTTAATTGTAGGCCACCTTTTTCCCATGTTTTTATGAAAGACTTAGTTTTTGATTGTAAAATATGTATTTCTCGACTTGACAAAGTGCTTTTCCCGTACAAAAATCTTTACCCCCTTGATTTTTTTGTTTTGTTTCTCCAGCTGGGCTGGTGTCAGACAGCACACAAGCGAAGCCGTGTTTCTTCTTCATCACGTCACGCCCAGCAGTGGTGGTGCAGTCGGCACTCGGTGGTGTGTGCCCTCCGGGGGCGGGAGTTCAGACCGCAACAGCAGCATGAATTGCGGCTCCAGCGGAGCCTGCGGGGCTTTGCAGCAGGCAGGCTCCCTGGCATCCTTAAGGAGAGGGAGTTCTCTCTGGGGCGACTCAACAAGGTGTTTGCCTCGCAGTGGCTCAACCACCGGCAGGTGGTGTGTGGGACCAAGTGCAACACGGTGAGATGTGAACAAGTTGTTACTAACCTGAATTTGTTTGTATTATTCTTATTAGTCTATTATTCAAAGTAATGCCACGCCTAGTTCAAAGTCAAGAAAGAAAGTGGAAGGATTGAGTCTAAGGCTTGGTTCACGCTTTCTTTGTGTGGCTAGATTCGCAGGAGATGGAGACATGGCATCCATGTACTGTGACATGGCATCCATAGTAGCTACTGTGCTACTCATGATGACTGCACCTGCGCACCTGAAAACTCTGGGTAGTTTGGGCTTCTCTTTGTTCAGACAATCCTGGATCGAGGCTCTGTGGCGCTGTCCATGTTGTTTCAGATGTCAGGTGTTGCACAGTAGGGTTGGGAGATGTCTGCTCAGTGCATCAAATGATGTGGACATGTAAAAGTCGACGATACCATCGTGCATTAGTGCAGGGGGGTGCTGTGACATACCTTGTTTGTGTGTTTTTGATTATTCATTTTGGGATTGTCTCTGTTCATATTGCCTTTTATATTTACTCACTTAAACAGTTTGAGGCCAAAGATCCGACAGCAGAGGCATAAAGCTTCAGCTATATGAAGTTTTTTTGTTGTTGTTTTGTTTGGGTTTTTTTCAGTCTGCTCTTTTGAACTGTTTTGTAATCAGTGCATAAGGCAAGTGAACAGAAGCAGCAAGATTAGCAATGTTTCAGTGTTCCCCATACGTAGGCTTATTTGTGGCGCATCACCATTGCCGCCACACAGTAAAAGGTTGGTTGATGTATAGAAATTAGTCTTAATCAATGTCTGATGTCTCATGTTATGCTATGTCACGCCAGAGACCAATCTCACTCAGCTGTTGCTTGTAAACACACTGCACCACATGCTTTTTTTCCCTCACCTGCTTGTGTGAGACAGACATCACCTACTAGACGGATAAGGGTAGTCTGACCTCATTAAAAGCTGTCTGACAAAAACCTCATCGACTAAACGGAAGGTAATTGTTAACTATTTTTCTCTGATTTTGAACTTGGATTGTTACCGTGGACAAAGTGACATTACCCCAGCTGCTAGCGGAGTCTATATATTCAACAAGTCGTCACGTGATCATACATCAACGAATGTTGTTTGTTCCCTCAGATAAGCATGGAAAAATAGAAAAGTACCCCACCCCGGGATGCCCTACCACCAGACATAGTTCTGAGCTAAGGGAAACGCTGTTGTTCTTTCAAGAGAACAATTCAAAAGAACCAACTCCCAAAAAAGAAAGGCGCCCCCTTTATATGCTGCAGCTTTCTGCTTCTGCCGTTGGACCATCCTTTTCTGTTCAAAATGTGCCCGGGTTTACATGGCAAATTCACGGCATGGTAATTTGATTAATGCAATCAATAATAAAAGCAATTGTTCACTATAATAAAATGTTTTCCGATGTCAGATTTAAATAAATTATCATTAACATCAAGATGCCCTCTAACTTCGCAGATGGGTGTCATACATCGTATCGGGCCAACCCTAGCCTCACGCGTGATTCCATTTTACTCCATTTTGTCGTTTTGGCCGCAAGATGATGTGTGTGCTATCTTTTCAAATTGCTATGGAAAGGTTAGATCACACTGTGTTTCTAACATATTAACAACTGCTCGGGACAGCAGGGCGTCGTGCTGAGTAGGGACACAGTCCTTCAACCAGAGGACCCTAGTTTAGGCACCTGTCCTGCTGAAGTAAGACACCGAGTCCCTGCCAACTCCAGGAGTGCACTGTTCTGTATCTGTCCCTGTGCTCTGACCTGCCTGTGGAAGGGAGCAAGCAAAGGGAGAATTTTGCCTTCAGGGATCAGTAGTATCTCAAAACAAGTCTAGGTGTCCTTAGTGATGGCTGGGTTGTTCTGGTGCATGAGCCATGCCTCCAGGCATGTGCGCTTCAACATGTTTAACATCAGGGCAATTGCACTGTGCTAAACATCAGAACATCACCATAGTACCTATGGCCCAGCCCAAAAATAATGATTATGGATGGAGCATTCTCTGTGTTTATACTCTCTTTTAAACAAAGATTACACAAAGATCTGCACTTAATTTATTAATCTAACCAGATGTATCTCCTTCCTCCACCTCCAGCTTTTTGTAGCAGATGTCCTAACGGGGCAGATAACACGCATTCCCATGCTGAAGGACAGGGAGTGTCGCGGCGGAGGCTCTGGAGTAGTGGGTGCAGTAGTGGGGGGCCACTTCCTCCCCACAGGGGGCTCTCGATCCAGGCTGGACCAGCAGGGCTGTGGGATTCATGCCATTGAGCTCAACCCCTCCAGAACATTACTGGCCACCGGGGGGGACAACCCCAACAGCTTGGCTGTCTACCGGCTGCCTACACTGGACCCTGTCTGTGTTGGAGATGTAAGTGGTGTAGATCTGTTTGAGTGGACTGACATCCAATTATGGCACACCTCTGTTGAAATACGGTAGGCCCACCTCAACTGGCTTTGTTTATGTTTTGATTCTCAGAAGTCATTATTTGGCTGGGCCAGCAGGTGGCAGTAGCCACAGTTGGCAACCAGCCCTTGAGACCTGGCTCATCCAGCAGAAGCATGAGGTGTTGCTTTGTCTCTGCCTTATTGTCTGAAATAGGGAGGGTCTTCTGGCTCTATTAGTTAAGCATAAACAGTTCACTTGTTTGTTCTGTTTCTGTAGTATTGCTGTACTGCTACATCAAAATTGGCAATAATGCTGACATTATATAACACAATGATTCAGTTTGTCAGTTATATGCAATGTACCATAGTAATATGGTCTTATTCATGTTGGTTAGCAGTCTTATATTGGATAGTTTATTAACAGGACTTATTAGCTTTAGTAGCACAGAACAATTTATTTAACTTTCAGTGTCATTGGATGTCATGTCATATTCAATACTAGAGTATGTGCCGGGCCTTAATAAATTCAGTTGACAAAGTTTGAAATGTAGAAGCTATTCTAAGAGGAGGTCATCTATTTGTTGGGACTTGAGAGCAGTCCAGTGAAGACAATACTGTATTGAACTGAATATTGATGAATCATAATTGATGATCATCCTTTATCTTGGCATTTAAAATTATAGCTGAGTAAGATTCTTTAAGGAAAGTCCTCACTTAGTGCTAAGGGTTCATTTTTGTTGGCACAATAAATCTTAAATCTTAACTTAAATCTTGTTTCTTGTGACCTCAAAAAGGTCTTAAAAGTCCTTAACTCAAGTCAATAACTGCTCTGACTTTAAATTCTCCAAATATCATATTTGATGGTGAGCCCTAGCAGTGCACGTCTCCATCCAAGACCAAAACTTTTTTGCATGTTCTCTGGGCGAACTATGTTGTGATCGATCTAGGAAATTGTTTTGTGTAATTTGGCTACTATGTATAGATGGGTAAGTGTGTCACAGTTGAGAGCACTCCCACAAATTTGTGTGAGATTAGTCAGTGAGATTAGTTCCGCTTTCACATTGTATTAATTTGTCTTTCAGGATGGCCACAATGACTGGATCTTCTCCATAGCATGGATCAGTGACAGCATGGCTGTGTCTGGTGAGTTGACTGTATGATCTAAGCTGCATGAATGAACTTTGCTATTTGAGCTTGTAACTAATGGATATGAATCTCCAAAGGACATTTGACCATAAAACACCTGCATGAGTCCCATTCTTCCTTGAGATTGTCCTTTTCCAAGTCAACTTCCTGTACAACACACCCTGATCCAATCCTGTGTTTACCATGTCTCTTGTATCCAGATAGATGCACACACATTTTCTAGCCAGTAATCTAGTTATGTTTCTTGTGTGTGTTTTTAATCCTAAGGGTCAAGGGATGGCTCCATGGGCTTGTGGGAAGTGAGCGAGGAGGTTCTAAACCAGGCTGAGCAAAGTCAGAGTGAGGAGGCAGTACCCTGCTACACCCACATTTCCCACCGTGCCCTCAAGGACATCCCGAAGGAATACACCAACCCATACAATTGTAAAGTCCGTGCACTAGCCTTCAACAACAACCACAAAGTAAGGTTCAGTCTAACAGGCCTCTAGTTCTCTCTATTATCTCTGCAGCAAACTACATCTTCCATGCCAACATTCACCTCTAGTTTGTTTGTGTCACATTACAAAATATTCAAAGTCCTCAGTTGCCAGCTTTATGGTTTAGGGATGTCTTCCCATAATGTTTTTTTTCCTTTTCAGGAGCTGGGTGCTGTCTCCTTGGATGGCTATTTCCACCTTTGGAAAGCTGAGCACAACCTGTGCAAGGTAGATCACAGTATATATATTTTTTTATTGGACAGTCATCACATACTTGTGGTTGTTGATGTTGTCTCTTTTTATACCTCTCTACTAACTTGTGAATAGTTTAAATGAATATTAAGTAACGTACAGCTGGGACTCTAAATAATGAACAAAATGCCTCAGAAAATGCACTGGTTGAGCATAAATGAAACCACTCACATATATTTTCATTGAATCTCTTTTGAGCAGCATGACAACCAATCTACATTATGGATGTGACATGCAATTAACAGTCTTTTTTGACATACTACACATCTCATGCAAACTCCATGAAGGAGGCATGGCTTTTTAGTAGTAATCTTAAAGTATAATTGTCATTTGCTGTTTTTGGCTTAAAATAAGGCTTTTTGCCTTGATAGCTGAAACATCTTGTGATGCTGTTCTTTTCTAGCACCGTCCTCGATTGTTGTGCAGTTGAATACATGTAGGGATGGGACTGTGAGAGTCTTGAAATTCCAATGGGTTTTTGTTCCAAAACTGAGTATCGGCCGGACGGTGCTTTGAAAGAAAGAAATCTCAGCACCCGGTGAAGTGAACATTGAGTCAGTGGTATTGATCAACAACCTTAGAAACCCCCCTGCAGATAACTTATGTTTTTTTGTGCTATGGGGCAGTAAATACATTATTTAGTTCCCTGTTAAAATGCTGTGTTGTTTCCCTGTAGCTACTGTCCACCAAGCTGCCTCACTGCAAAGAGAATGTGTGTCTGGCATATGGACAGGACTGGTCGGTGTATGCAGTGGGCTCCCAGGCCCACGTCTCCTTCTTGGATCCGCGGCAGCCCACACACAGCATTAAGTCAGTCAACTCCAGAGAGAGAGGTAGCGGTGAGTACTCTGTATACTTCTAAAGGAGCTAACAGCACACATTCAGGGCAACTAACCTTACTAAACTACTGCACTCAAAGGCATAGCTGAGAAAAGGTACATCAATTTGAGGTTTGCCTACAGTGACTTAAGATTTTTCAGTAGAAACACTAGCCAGCGAAACTAAATTCATGTTGCATAAATATTGGCCAAAAAAAGCACTACATCTCCATGTGTAATTAATATAAATTACAAAATAAGGTGTATGAAAACTGTCCCCAAGCTCTCTGCCAGATTGAACACCATGTGCCATAAGCAATTCTGTTATTAGATTAAATAAGCTCTAACAAACATTGTATCTTATAATAGCTCACATTCTGCTACTGTACAATAAAGAATCATAAATCAATCAATAAGTATTTTGACTGATGCGATATATCCATAAGATAGGTTGCCTTTAAGTGACGTGGTGCCCAATGGTGCTACAATAGACAGATAATGTCTGAGAGGCAGCTTGACAAACTAAAAACTTACCAACGACCCAGCTTTCTAGTTGGAGGGGACAATCAAGAGGTGCAGAAATGCGCTTTTTGAAGTTTACCTTTGTGGAATCTCTACCCTTTCAGAAGTTTGTAACTTCTTTATTTCTGTGATCAGGGATCCGTTCAGTGAGTTTCTATGAACACATTGTGACAGTGGGCACGGGCCAAGGCTCTCTCCTCTTCTACGACATCCGGGCCCAGAGATTCCTTGAGAACCCCTTGAATCCAGCCGGCGGGTACCGGCAACGCCCAGGAGAGGGCATCCTCAAGCTCACTACAGGGAAGGGCTGGCTGGTACGCATTCTTTTTTGTAGTCTACAGACTATTCAGTAAACTTTGTGTGGAAGTTGCAAAGCTGAAGGAAAAATGGCAGAGCGTTTACAAAAACTCATCATTGTAGTTGTAGAATGATGCGCACAGTCATAAGTAGGCATACCTTTTGTTTCTTCTGTCAGGTTTATTGAAGCCTGCCATAAATCTTACTTTTTCAAGGTTTGATAGTTCTTTTGAGAAAAGCAGATATGAGATGTGTACAAAATGATTTCAAATGTTGGATATTAGTTAAATAAGATATTGGTTAACGTCCTCCTTTTCTTTGCTCTTTCTATCCTTTTTCCTTTCTTCTCTCCCCTTCTTCCATCCCCCTTTCCTGCCCTCAAACTGTCTACTGCCTTCAGAATCACGATGAGACATGGAGGAGTTACTTCTCAGACATCCACTCCTTCCCTAACGCGGTGTATACCCACTGCTATGACGACTCTGGCACCAAGCTGTTTGTAGCCGGCGGACCACTCTGTTCTGGCCTGCACGGCAACTACGCAGGACTCTGGAGCTAGCCACTTCCTCTCCTCCATCTCTCTATCAATACGTCCTCCTCCTCCATCCGTCTTTCTCTTCAGGTCGATTGACATCATCGTCTTTGGAATCTCATTGATTTGTTTCTGTTCGCCTTTTGCTCACTTGGACTCAGGAGCATGATCTTTCCCCCACCGTATCACGGCTTTGAATATCAGTGTTAGTATCGTGTTCTTTGTATCTAACATTACACTACGCCTTTCCTCCATTTAGTCCTTTGTTCCCCCCACCTCTGCTGTTCAGTTTTTTTGTAAAGATGTATAGACGATTAACCAGTGAATTTTCAAGAGCTGCAAAGTCTGCCATTGAGGAACTCAGAAGAAAGTTGCTAAAAAATATGAAGAATAAAGTTATACATTTTTCATCATTTAAAACATTCACGTACAACCCGCAGGGATTGGACTATACTTTTGTTTTTGTTGACTTGTTTTTGTATGTAAGGAGAGTGTTTCCACTGGTTTCATCTGTGATATCTGACACAGTGTCTTGTAAACGTTCCCTCCCAACAGCTCCTCTTCATTCTCTCACCGAAATGGACAACAATAAAGGGAGCGAAAGAAAAAGAAGGGTTGAACAGACAATAAATTTTGAAGGACTGAATGGGAGTGCAGTTGGACTTTTGGAAAGAAATTTGATAGAGAATGTTCACTGGCTGGAATGGGCTGTCCTGTGCCATGATCGTCTTGAAGGACAAGTGAAAAGAACTTCTTTTCTTCAATCAGAAGTAAAGCAAGGAGGATAAATTACCCAATCACAAGGCGGCAGCGTGTTCTTATTTTTCTCACTGAGATGATGTAAAGAAGTAACAGTTTAACATTGCTAATTGCAATGTAGGCATTCTCCTAATAGTCCCAACAAATGCTTACTTTATTTTTTGATTCTGTGTGATTTGAAAAACTTATCCCTGCTGATATTATTCCTATTAGCTTTATTATTTATTTGACCCCCTCTCTCACCCTTATTCATTTGGTCAGGGGTGTTCAACTCCAGTTTGCTGAAGGATATATTGCCTGTTTGCCCTTTGTTTATGATCTCGTTATGTTTGACCAGACTGCTTTCTGCAGATTTGTTCATCGGCAGTGGTTCTTAGTTCAGGCATAGTTTGTCAGGAATTGAACCACGTCTATCTGTAACTGTTAGGAGAACTTCTTTTTAAGTTTGATAGCAAGTCATCAAGGATGAGAACTAACAGACAATGGGACTTTGAGTACTGGGTTGAATCCCCAAAGTCTTCATAATTCTTTGACTCCGCCAGAGGAATTGGGGGAGAAGATCTGAGGTACCTCATGCTTGGATATTCTCTCCCATTTTATGTCAGGAGAACTAACAAGACTTTTTGGACTCTACCCTGGAGTTGGATGCTGCTGCAGGCACATACATCTGTTGTCAGTTAGTTGTAAAACTTTTTTCCTCTTTTTGTATCAAGGAATGAGTGTTTCTGCTCTTTTCCTTCTTTGACAGAGGCAAGGTAGACTTGAGTTATGTTTTGCCTTCTTCAGGTCTTTCTGTGAAAGACTGCCGCAGGCGATCAGTTTTGCTTTTCTACATGGAACTTTTCTCCACAGTTTTCATGATGATGCTAGATTGAAAAGAGAAACCCCAATAATGACCACAAGTTGAACAAATAACCAACACTTTTAAAGTGTATTTTATATATAAATGTGTATGTATATGTATGTGTAAAATCCATAGGGACTAATGCATACATTTTTATGTATATGTCTGAGGAAGTGTGGAATGACCTGTGTTTACTTGGTGGTGCCCTCTTTTTTTATACACACCTCATGAATGTTTTTACAAATAACTGAATCTGAGGATATTGTACTATATCAACATCTGAAAAACCAACCTATTAAATCTTTAAAAAGAAAGTTAATGATAAAAATAAAAAGTATATTGATGTAATATTTCTCTACATGTTTGTTCCCCATTCACAGCATCATTTACTTACTTAGCAGATGACCTCGTAAATAAGTATGTGTAACTGCAACATGTCAGTCACGTCCATCCACCCCTAGTTTGTACTTGTAGAGTATATTACACTGGCGCGGAAAACTGATCTAGCCCAGCCAAGGCGGAAACGACAATCAGTCCACAGAGTTATTAGGACAATTTCGGCCTGCACTTGTACAATAACAGTAGTTGTGCGTTTGTTAGTAAATACAAGTCTTGCAAGTCAATCGCTGTGATTGTGGAGTGACCCAGGGAGGACCGCGGAGCATCAACCGCGGCGGCGCACGTCACGTGACCACCTAGTCTGCTGCTGGCTGAGTGAAGCGTGTTAGCAGGTAATAAAAAAACAAAATTCCTTCTGTTTCTCAAACTCTTCTTCTGTATTTAAACACGTTTAAATGGCCGTTCTAAGCGCGGTTTCGTTGAACTATAAGGTCGCTGGCGTCGTTGCTCTGCTTACATTTAGGATCTGGGGGTTTTCTTTCGCAATTTTGTGTTGTCTTGTTCCCCGGCAAGCAATGTCGGGATGGGATTGTGCACTGTGAGGCCATTTTCGTTAGAATTGATACAGCTTTGTTGTTGGCTATGTAGCATGCTTTGGTGTCCGATGGCAGACATGTTTCGTTGCCATCGGGAAAACTGTGTCATATTAATGTGAACTTATCTATTCACAAGGGTAAGACTCTAGCAGCCAGTTAGGTGGCTAGTGGCTATCGACTTCGACCAGATTTAGTTAGCATGTTAGCTAGCTTCATCCCTGCCCCGCATCGTTCGTTAAGTATCGACGGCATTGTGTCAACTAAGGGTAGCAAGCATGCTAGCTAATCATTGCTAACGCTAGCGAGGACAAAGGCTCCCTAGTACCAACACAGAACCAAATTGGTCAGTGTTGTTTTAAACGACACCACGAGAATCCGATTTATTTTTTGCAAACTAGATAGCTAACTGTTATTCAATACTCACATTGGCAGACTACTTGCAAAATAACAGAAACGGTAACGTAGGTTCAAAACAATGCTCTCATGGCATTGCTGTTCATCATATTTAACGTTACTGCTAAAAGAGTCACTTAATAACCAGATAGCTGTTTGTATAGACACACGCGTACACACATGCTTGGTGTTACTTCTCACCTCTGCACCTTGGCAGATATATGCTGGCTAAATGATGAGATGGATTACAACTCGGAGTCGGTGTTGAGCATAGTTTTGCCGAATGGTTGTTTTTGTTGTTGTTTTGTGACCAAGAAGGCCGTGAAATTTTCTCCCAGTGGTATATTTGATTCGCAAACTCATATTACAACTAATGCCAAAGCTTTCTCAAATATTAAAAAAGTATATTGTCGTGGCTTCACTGGCTTTTTCCCCTAACAGGGAGCCCCTCCGTGCTTTTGCATTAGCTTTGTTCATTCCAGCAGCCAATGGCAACAGTGTATTGGCAAACGTCACTCAGCCACTCAGCGCTGTATTGCTATTGTTCTCCGACAAAAACACCCAAATGGGTCAGTGGGGATATCTGTACTTATTAACAATGGCTTATTCTACTAATGGTCACCATGAGCAAAGTTTGCACATTCAATTGTAGTACAAGATATTGCGTTTTCCATATGATGGTATATAGGCGGATCTCCGCACACTAATAATAATAATAATAATAATACATTTAGCGAAAATGTTCGTGAATGTTGGACTGCAACATTTGGAGCTTTTTAGTCATATGTTTTGATTGTGCAGGACTGATGAAGAGATGAGTTTTACATTTTACTGCATTAGTTTTGGAGGAGGTTTTAACTTTTGTCAAATTTTCAACCAGGCTGTGTACACTTAACCAAACCTTAAGTTACTACACACTCTCCAGCAACAAGAGTGGAGAAGGGTCAGTGTGTATGATGGTGTAGTGTTGGTTCTGCTTCCCCAGCACTGTGGGGTGTGCAGTTTGAAGGCTTAGAGCATGTAAGAGGACACTGGGTCTCTCTCCCCTCCTTGACCTAGATTTTTGTCAAAGCAGTTACATCACCAAGCCAAGTGGAGTGTGTGTGTTAGAGCCTCCATAAGGGAAGTATTCATGGTTGTGCAATTTGGCTTTACTGTGTTTACAAGGCACATGTCTGATGATATGTGAGACACTGTATAGTCTATATGCAGTCAAATGAAGGAAAGTATTGAAGCTCTGTTGTACTGGACTGCTAAATTTTATTGAATTAGTGTTTCAGGAAAGCTGAATAGTAATCTAAAGTAGGCTAGGATAAAAGTGAAGCCAAGGAAGTCGAGGTGTATCGTCTAAGAGTATTGTTAAAGGGAAAGTGGTCGGGACAGTATCCAGTCGGGGCTAACCCGCTCCCACCCTCATCCCTTACCCTTACCCTAAACAGGATTTGCACCCATCCCCCCACACACACGCACTCACACAAACTGTCTTTACCTCTTCTGGCAATGTAGTTGTGTTGTTGTATCATGGCCAGGTTGTATTGTTATACTATTATTGATTCAAGGCCAGGTTAATGCTAGGTTCATGGCAGTGAGTAGATGGCAAGGGTTAAGTGGAGAGGAGAGGTGGTGGCATGTAGGGGGGTGGTTCCAGGATGCTGGAATAACATCTTATCCTGTGTATTGATAAGTGAGACTTATCTGTAAGGTGGAGATTCATCATCTGACTTTTTATTATCTCTTCCTCCCCCATTTCTTGTTTCCCTTGCAGATTTTTCTATTTTGTACATACAGAGTTTTGTATATACTGTATATGATGAGCTCGCTGGGCGGCGATAAGGCCCGGGGCCCTCGGGAAAAAATGCTGCCCGCTGCAACACACACCTCACAACCACAGAAACAGATACAGGTGAGCCACCACAACCACATAAACCTGAAGAGTTATGCAAACACACTCCACCACAACCACTCAACCACAGAAATGTTGACACAGATTTGAGACAAACTCACAGTACACACACAGCATGGAGACCTGCTTGGACAATATTGTATAAGAACATGTTTTTGATTAGAAGCATAGAGTATACTCATGGTAGCGGTAAGCTGTACTTGCCTAGCAGCTAGTTCTTAGTTGCCGAAGATCTCATGCAATGAAAGCAGAGCTGACATTCTCCAACCATCTTTTATACCAACCTGTTTTCTTTAGCCGTCTCACTTTGCTCTTTCTCTTTGTATCCTTTGTACCCTAAATCTCTTCCTTGTGTGTTTGTGTCTCTTCATGTTGCAGGCTACTGCAGAGCAAATCCGGCTCGCCCAGATGATCTATGACAAGAATGATGCTGACTTTGAGGACAAAGTCAACCAGGTGAGGAACGCTGGGCTTTGCCATGGCGTCATTGGCCCCAGGATACAAGGCTCATTGTCTGAGTACTAGGCTGAGTCAGGGTGTGGGCTTGGCTTGGCTTCTTCCATGAATGTACAGACTCCTGCGTGTGGACACATGATCCGATCAGTGAATAAAACACTTGTGTTAATATGTGATACTATGGTTGCTTTATGACTGTGTGCTGTGGTGCAAACCACTGGGTTTGACGTACACATGTGTCAAGATGCTTCAGAGGTCCTATTGCAAATTGGTGGACCTATCTAGTCTGGTACAAGCATTTTCTAACGTGTGTGTGTTTTGCTTCCCCAGCTGATGGAGGTGACGGGGAAGAACCAGGATGAGTGTATGGTAGCACTCCACGACTGCAATGAGGACGTTAACAGAGCCATCAACTTCCTCTTGGAGAGCACCTCGGATACGGTAGGCCACTCTAGACCTGCTTCACTTCCTCCAGTCTTCAAAGTCACCTAATGGATTATTGTTTTCTTTCTATCATCTGAATGTGCTCTTTGAAATTTTTTGAAATTGTTGACGGCTGGTTGGGGGGTAGAATATTTGGCAGCGTTCTATGATGCCATTTTTTCCCTGTTCATGTTAAATTGGAAATTTTACTAGCACAGGAAAGAAATGTAGGAGCATGATCTGTAAAAATAACAGTTCCCATCACCACTTTGAATCTGAAGTTGTGCAAGTGCTCCCTTTTCAAATTTCTAGGTTAGGAGCATGTACTGCAAAAATTATAACACGACAGGACCTGGAGTTGATTCAGCTTTCCTCTCTCATGGCTAGGAGTCATGGAATACCTTCTGTAAATTTTCTTGAATCAGGGCCTGATGATGTATACTGAGGAGACATCGCTGCACACTTTTTTTTCTGTTTTTCCCATTCCATTGCAAAATTTTTGGTCAGCTGAATGCAGCCTACATTGTTATCAACTCTTACCCTTGGCTATCTCTGCTACCCCAACAGGTGGGTTTGTTTGGTTGGGGCTTAAAGATTGGAGATCAGGTTTGCTGTACATGTTCCAGCTCCTCTCTCTCCTCTTCTCAGTAGTACCTCAGATTGATTTGTGGACAAGTTGGTGGGAGACTGTGGTCTGTCTACTCATGTTGAGTAAGGAACTAGTTAAATAAGTTTAACTAGTTTAATTTTTGTTCATGTGGATACCTGTGAAACTTGTGGTTCCCACACATTCCTGGGCGGCAGGTTGGCCTAGTGGTTAGAGAGATCGACCCATCACCGGAGGGTCACTGGTTTGATCCTCGGCACCACCAGGAGGGCACATTCCAGCTGTGAGCTGGTGATTGAAAAATGACTGGTGCCACAGCTACAGTGCCCACCAACACTGCCAAAGTGCCCTTGAGCAAGGCACCTGACCCCCAACTGATCCAGATGCACTGTCCAATAGCTGCTGCCTGCACTGTCCTCTGACCAGAAAAGTGCATGTGTGTGGGGTGATGTGTGTATCTAGTCAGAGGTAGGATGCAAAGAAAGAAATTCACTGCATGTGTACCTGTGTTAGTGCCAAATAAAGTTGATTCATCAACCAGTTCTTCTTCATTCATTTTGTCTCAGACCAGGGACATCTTTCCCATTGGCTGGGGCAACATGCTTCTTTTAGTCAAAAAAACAACTGTAATTCAGGGAATATAACGCTAGAAACATGCAGCCCGTGTAACATTTAGCTTAAATATGAATCTCAAATCGAATCTAATTCCAGATATTTTTTTAAGGTGTGACACCGTGGCAACGAAAAATCCTCAGCAAGGCAGTTGTCTGCTTTATCCATACAGGTAGACGTGTGCCACCTAGTTTAACTGTGTCGAATTGAACTTTAACTTACCCATTCCAATGGGACACGACTGCAATCGTAGTAAATATACAAACAACATATTTTATTTAATTTTTACACATTTATAAAGCAGATATTTTGTAAGACAAGTTGGCAAAGAAGATCACTTGACCAAAAGCGCAGAAGATTGCGGCAGTCCGTGTTGTCATGGTGACACTTCCGTCAACAGACTCCTTGTTGCTCATGCTCGCTCATACTAAGTTTGCAAGGCGTAAGCATTTTAATGTTTAGATGAAATATCATTCCTTCTTTACCGACACGTTTAGCTAGCTTAGTCTGGTTGCGGTTAGTTATCTTGGTGCTTTTGAAATCGCAATGACTGCGCCGACCGTCTCTGTGGAAAAGAAAATTGGAAAATGTCTTTTGGACAATTGGGTTGAAGAGGTGAGCGGGGTAGTGCTAGCTAGCTAGCAGCTAACCTTAGTAAACACTATACAGCTTATCAAACAGTAGTCAGCTATTGACTAAACTAAAACATGAATTATCTTTGGTTATAGTGTGTATGTGTGTGTGTGTGCTCGCGCGTGTCTAACAGTGTCTCCTATCTAATTGCTATTAAGCATCAACGTCTTCTTGTGACACACACATACACACACACACACACACACACACATACAAACTCACAATGCATTATGGATTGACAAACTGTGTATGCCCATTTGTTCAGAGAGCTGCTGCAACTCTTGACACTGAGGAGTCTAGAGTACAAATCCAGAAACATGGACACAAAGGTATTCTCACAATGGACCTGACATCAAAAATAGAAGGTGTCAGCACATTGAAAGCAGCCTACATCCCTCCCAAGGGACCAGGGGTGAGGGAGCGGGGTATGTGTGATTGTCTTTCACCATCTAAGGAATGTTTCATCTCAAACCGTTTAACCAGTGCATGTAGCTATGTACTTGAGAGGAGCTGAAAAGATTTTTTTCCAGGAGGTGTTTCAAAGAATGTCACAATACAGCATTCACATTACAAACTAGACCCTACTGTGACCTTTTGTCTTGGGTTTCTGTTTTTATTGTACCTTTTAGTAAATGTCTTTCAGATGATTCTCCATACACACTCAGTTTAACTCTTTTTTTTTTTCAGGCATCAGAAGTGAACTTTTGGAAAAATATATCATCCAGAGGATGAGGTAAATCAACTGTGAAATAAGTCCTTTGATCCTAAGTTAACGCTGAAAGTGTTTTGTTCATGGAAACGGCTAACACTACTCTATCTTGTTTTGAGAGGAACCTGTGGGAGGAGAGTGATACACAATTTACAAGTCTGGGTTTTGTTTTATACTTCAGTTGCACCTGTGATATCTTTTTAATCAGGTTTTATGATGTGATTTTACATTTAGATTACTCGTAATATGGTTAATAGAGTATATCCCCACAGATACAGTGTCACGTCTTCAATGAAAATTGTTTGTCATTGCTTGTCATTCAAAAGACAGTGTCTCATCACAGTCTTAAGCCAGGCATAAAAATCCTGGACTTTGTAAGTACACATCAAAGTCACTTGATTCAATCCAGCTTCCTGACCAAGGAAGAGCTCAGAAGGCTTTTCTAGTCTATCTGTTGTTAAGCTAAAAAGACCACCACCTTTAACTGTGCTCGCCAGACTAGTGGTTTGGAGAGTGTAAGGGTTTTGTTTTTTGTGGCAGTCATAGGCCTTGAAAATTGCCTACGTCGGCTTAAATATCACACCAATCTCTGTCGACACGTCTTGGAAATTTTACTTAAATGTAGATGATTACCGTAGATTCATAGAATATATGAAAGCCTATATGGAAGGATATTTAGATTCCTACACAACTATATTCTGTATTACATCTGCCTAATCATTTCATGTGTAAAACCTTTGAGATTAACTAAAGTGTATGCTGCACGTAGACTTCCTGATATTGATCTTGTAATTATCGGAAAATGTTGCAGCCACACTGTTTTATGCCCCTAGGTTGTTATTACCACTGCATCGTCTTCCCTCCCGTACCTATACTGTCACCATGCGGTATGTTTTGTGCTTAGTTGGTTTCAGGATGGTTATGCTAGATGCATGATGGTAAAGTACCCAAACAGAGAGTGTGCTGGCAGGGATTTTGTTACCACTCATACCCAAATGGGGCCAGGCATGCTCAGTGCTGCTGATACAATATCATACCCAAAGTAGGCCCAATGCATAGTGCAAAGTATGTGCAGTGGAAAAACTCAATAGGTTTTCAGACCAGATATTGATAGATGCTGATATTATCTGATATGCTGATATTGATATTGTATTTCACAGTGAAAAGGTGCATGCAGAATTCAACCCATTACCTCCTAAAACAGACTTCCGCTCCACCACCCAGATGGATTTCCTTGCCGAGGGATTTGTGCCTGTTGCCCCTGAAACAACAAAAGTATGTACATTTTCACATTTGACATGCCGCCATTACAAGATTATGAACAGTCAACTCTTGACATCAGATCCCCGAGGGAACCATACCCACCGTCATCATTCTCGAAGAAGCATCATTTTCTTGATACTAGTGGAGTAATCTCTCCTAAAACATCTTCAACTTCATTGGATGCAAGTGGAATTATCTCACTTCATTGGCAGAATTCTTCACTTATTTCTGGATGTAGGAAGAATTAATATGATTCTCATATTGTTCCATATCTTCAATTGTATACGTCAATGGTGATTTATAAGCTAGGTTTTTAAAATGAAGGCAAGTGAGTTGGTAATGTGTGTGAAAGTGAAAAGGCTGTGCAAAACTAAAATATTGTTTCAGCAATATGACCAGAATGAGGAAAACTAGCATCAGATAAGTTGTTTTGATGTTAACTGAACACAATGCAATGCATTTTCAGTGTAATGCGACTTACAAATGCATTCTTGTTTTCTGGCGGTCAGGTTCATGATTACAAAACGGATCAGGCTGTTACATTTTGGAGTGAGAATCACCAGCAGATACAGGTCTGTCAGTTTGTTCCATATGTCTTTATTACAAATTACATAACATCCCCTTCTCCACATCACTGCCAATGGATAATGGATAGAGCTGTTATATTTTCATTGTTTATTTTCATTACACATTTCATTGGGGAGGGGGTTGGGAGTGAACTAACTGCAGTGAATTGTTCCGATTCTCTTTTAAAATGGTTCATTTATGGGCCAAAATGAATGAATAAATGATGTATAATAGATTAAGTTTCTCTACATTGGTGAACAGTTGGGCTTGTACTCTGCGTGTGCTTATGAGCAACCTTCCTTCTTCCATTCAAAAAATAAACCTATAATAAATAATAGCACCATAACGCACATACTCAGAGGAGAATTCAACAAAAGCATCAACTCTCAAAAGCATTGCATTTATCCAGCAAGGTCAGGGACAGTCAGAAGACTGTAGACTTTGTACTCACAGCTCTTATTCTGCCATTCTCTGTCTTATGCAAAAATATCTTATGCAATTATGTTTTTTCGTTCGTCATAGCACGAACTTACGTATTGGACACATGGCCTGCAAGCTTTATCAGACAATTTTTCAAACCAAGTGTAAGTACAACGTATAAAAAACAACTCTAACATTTTTCTTATTCCCCTTGCCATCTTGTGTGTTTTGTGTCACAGGGTACAACTGCCATACGGACTTTGGACACCCCTTTCAAAAAGACAGCCCTGTTCAGCACACCTGTTACTGAGCAGTTGGATGAACCTGAAAACTGAGTGTATCACAGTACGTTCAGTTTTTTACAGGTTTATGGATGCATTAAATTACAATGTGGTTTTCACCATACTTTGTTGAGCAATGTCACTTGTGAGTATTACAGGCACAGTAGTGTATCAACGTCAGACCATGTTGTTACTAAGTTGCGTGGTATTTTTTGTATGAACGAACAGTGCGGTCTTACTAAGCAGCAAAGCGATCATACACTTAATATGACCATTCCACTGCAGCATCTTTGAATAACAGTATTGTAAAGGCAAACTTTTAACTGTAAACTTTTTCCCCAATTAAATTGAGTATTTTCTGTTATTGGAGTACACTTGCCCTGTTTGTTCATGCTGTTTGTGCTTGGCCGGAGAGCTGCTTTTGTTTGTAGGCTCCCTGCATCTTTTTCTATCATTTCACTGTCGCTTTTTGCAACCTCTAATCATTCCAATTGAACAGTGTTGAACAACAAAAAGCCACATTTTCCTCCTACACTGGGTAAATATCTTGTTATTGTCCTTGGACAAATTACAAGGAAGCCTATTAGGAGCCAGACAATCGAAGGGAGCATGTTTTTTCCACCTTTACAAAAAACTGTTCTCAAGTCCCAACCATACAGATGTGAAATATATTGTTGGGAATGTGGATTAGGCTCATCACACAGTGTCTGGCACAGATTCAGATACTGTATGTGTTCTGTCAATCAGAGGACAATTGTAAGCACTGCTGATCCTTTCTGAGCTTTCAGCAGGGATTAGTAGGAGGTAGCTATGGCGACAAGTAATTTTAGACTACATTCATGCAGTTTTTCTCACCAAACATTTCATTATCTCATTGGATGATGCAGGAAAAACAATCTGCTTTTGAAATACAAGCTGGATTGAATATATTACTTGATGCTTGAGGTGAAATGTGAGAATGCAATTTGCATTTTGATTTCCCATATTTGATCACAGATGAGTCTCGCTGTTTTATATATTATATATATATCGAAACGTGTTTCTTACGATTTACCTCATTTTGGTCCTTTTTTATTATTAACTATTCATTTTCTTCATTATGCAAGTTAGCAGTTAACAGCAAGTTTCAGAATGAGAAGCAAGAAACCATACTAGTATTGAAGATTTTTTTTTGTGGTATGTTTAGAGCCATTTATTTGGTATCACTTGTGTGAAATGGACTAGAAGCATTGTGAAGAAATTCAGGGATTTTTTTCTGTGTACAAATAACTACGCAGTAAATGTACTGCACAATGTTCTGCATTCCCCCCCCC
>OOFE01021170.1:0-25035 GCA_900323365.1 Monocentris japonica | reverse complement strand
TGGTGCAGGGACCGGCTCACCCTGACGTGCCTGCTCCGTCTCTGGGTGTGCTCCCCCTCCCCCTCCCTCTCCTCTGGGTGAAGCACCTCCACCATGAAGCCGTGGTTGTGGCGTCCCCCGGAGGTCCACTGAGATACAGCGGGGCTGACGTCAAAGCTCTCCCAGCGGCTCAGAGAGTCCTGCACTAGCCGAGTGTCCAGCAGGCGTGTCAGGGGTTCCCCGCCATGTGTGGCAGGGGCTCCAAATACCTCATGAATGTTGATACGATGGAAGCCACCACCGGGAGCACTATTCCTAGTGCTACTGTTACTGGAGCTGTTGTTGGGGGCCACAGCGCCCATGACCTGATCCCTGAAGATACGAAGCTCTGCGGAGGTGATGAGCTCCCCTCCAGGGATAGAAGTGAGGTTGAAGTAGAACTGCTGGGTGGTTCTGCCCTTCAGGCTGGCCAGGGCCTCCATAGACTCTACAAGAGATAGCACAGAGACAAACATAGTGTAAGGGGATAGGGTCTGAAATGCATGCCAAGAGTGGAACAAAGAGGTTAGGCACAGTACAAGAATGAGAAACAGCATCTATGATTAAAGGCTAGTTGGCTTCATGGATCCATTGTGAGCAGAGAAACATTGGCCAAGGATGGTTTCTCACATGGTTTCTTTTGCTCTCTCTCTCTCTCTTTCTCTCTCTCACACACACACACACACACACACACACTGAAAGCTATCTTCCTTGCCCCAGCCAGCTGGGCTGCCACGTGGTTATAGTGAGTGGATGCGGGTCATTGTCACACAGGCGTCACACAGACACCAACACTTTGTATGTATGACTCAATGTAATTGCAGGCAAATGTTCGTGGTGATCTAACGGCATCGTTAGTGTCACGCTCATAAATTTACCAGGCTAAATGTCAGAAGTTAAAAGCGGTGCACTCCCATGTATTGATAAGACCAAGCAGAAGAACAGCGATTGCATCTTCTGTTATGCATGCCAGCCGGACTCTAAATGCCACACGGAGGATATCTGCCCTTTAAGAATCGGCTATTACATTCAAGTCCCACTATTAGTGCATGTATGGAAAAAAGGTTGCACCCTATATCTAAGGATCATCAAAGCTGTGTTTTGACAGGCAAGCAATAGGGAAGTCAATCTGGGATTTATCAGATGAACACCAAAATGTTACTGTCTTTAAATGCCAACTATTGTATTAACCTTTGCAGGCCAGCTCTGAGATTATATTATTGATGTATTTCAAGTTTCAGTATAAATGTGAACTACTCTTTCTCAAAGCCAGAAGCTACAGAACCAGACTCTTATCTGTCATGCCATTAAGCTGTGAAGCCTGGAGCTAATCCACCGATCATGAACGGGAGACTGACAGTTCTAAGCCTGGAAATATATCACAAAAAAATTCTATATCTTGCCAGAAAATCATCTTTGTCACTGCCACAATCTCCTTTACCATCTCTACCAATCGCATCGCAGTAGAAGCGAGATCAAACTCTTCTTTGTTGTTTCTTGCTGAAGGATACTGCAGTGAATGTGCAGTTAAGACAACTATTATAACTGCCCTGGGGCATAGGAAAATTGTATTTGTATACTCAATTTCAATGGTATTCCCCTTTATAATGTACAGAAATGACAAAAATGTTTGTAAAAACTGCAATTTTCTTTGTTGCAGACCAACTTTGAACTTTTACTTTAAGAAGATCACAGATGATGCCTAGACATACCTTTTAATCTATTTGGTGTGGTACAATAAACACCAACTTTGAACTCGGTGCTTTTTTTCAAAGGAGGCATTTAGGAAATTCCACCTTCTCATCCTAAACCTCCCTCCAGAGGCACAAAGACCTCAATTAGGCCTATCACTCCTCATTTGATGTGGGAAAACCCCTTGTCTCTCTTTCCCTCTCCTCTGTCCTCAATCCCTCTCTTTCTTTTCTTCCTCAGCCCCCAAATCCCCCTTCTGCCTCTTTTTCTTAGCCCCAAATCCTCTTTTCTCTCTCTCTCGCTCTCTCTTTCTGTCTTTCTTCTTTCTTTCTTTCCTTCTTTCTTTGACAGTGTTCTCTCTTTCCCTCTCTCAGTGAAGGAACTGCTGTGTGAACAAGTTGCTTTGACAGTGTTCTCTCTTCCCCTCTCTCATTGAAGGAACTGCTGTGTGAACAAGTTGCGGCTTGTCAAAAACTTGTGAACCACAGATATGAGTGTATCAACATTCCTAATTTCTTTTTGCGTTGCATGCCAAAACAAAAGATAACGGCTAATGTTGGGTCATTCATCACAGACCTGTCTCTGGCAGCCGGTTCCTGTGTAATAGTGGAAATGTTCTATTTGGCATGGAAAATGGTTATTTTTGAAAACTGATAGTGCTGAAACTAATTATCCTGGTGAAATTAATATCAGCGAGCAGATGTGATGAATGACTGAAGCTGTTTGCTTTGATGTGCTGGGCTTACATCTGTAGATACATGCTTATTACACGAGGTGGCCATCAATTCCATGTCTCTTGACATGGGAAGACTAACAACCCTGCAACTCTGTTAGCATAGGATGAAATGCCCAGGGGAGAGTATGTAAACATAGTCTGAGCACATTCCTAATGGCCGGTGGTGTCAAGGTGTGTGCTGGCCCGGTGCAGAGGTTTCCAGTAGTGGGTTGGGAGAAGTCACTCAGCCTGGCTGCCTGGGCCAGGGTTGTTTGTAATGTGTCAGTGTAGCCACTGGGTGTCATCCACACTAGGCCTCTGGAGAACACCCAAGCAACCACTCAACCACCCCTCTGACTCACCCCTGGTGGAAACTTCCCCACTCAAACACTTAGGACTCTGTATAAGGACTCTGTGTAAAACCCCTATGGACTCAGTAGCTTGTATATTGTAAAAACTGGAACATGGGCCTTCGAATTTGAAAGATAGATCCAGAGTTGCTAGCTCTGATATGTTCACCATTAAAAGATTACAATCCTTTGTACATTATAAGGGTTTGAATATGATATAATTTTACCACTCTACTGTTTAGGAATAAATAAATATAGCATCATTAATGTTTTTATGTCGCCTGCTGACGATTCATATTCTATAGGAATCCAGTCAGTTTTAAAGGGAACGACCCTTTGCATCGGTAACTTTGGATAAGCACATATGCCTGGTGAACTAATGCACTTTACCCAGAGGCTATGAGCCTTCACTGTATGAGCCTTAATCATCTGAGCAGCATATGTTTCTGAGGAAAATGGGATTGAAATGAAACGCTAAATTCAACAATCAGCGCATATCCAAGGTATTAACTAAGTGTGCAATTATGGTGTTATATTATTGGAACGTGCGTAATGGCGCACAGCGTGGAGACGGGGCGATTTGGAAAGAATAAGGCGCGCAACCCCCCTCCCCCTTCACCTAGGACTAATTTCAGCCCTGTTAAAAATGACTCAGTCTGACACGATGGCTCTGTCATAATGCCTGTTAGTATAATGTCATGTCGTGTGTTATTGAAGTAACAAGGTGATGACTATCACCTGCGCAAAGGCACACCGCCCTTTATCCTGCTCCTGTGGTGCGTGTCTGGAAAAACTGTTTTCAGAGCCCACGCAAACACCATTAATTATTAAGAAACAAATTACCCCAGGGATACCACCTCCCTTGATGCCTGTTGCAGCAGAGGCAGTGGAATGTGTGGTTAAAGGTTGCATCACTACATGGTTTCGAGTGAATTTAATTAATTGCGCATCACTTGCCTTTCTGTAAATCGTGTCAATAAGTTTTGAAGTAATTATTCCCTCGTTAAGGAGGTGCAACTAACTTGGACGCGTGTCACCTTTCGATGACTAACGTTCCATAAAACGGTGAAGACTCTGAAGTTCGGTCCTCACACACTGAGTCATGTTTAAATATAGGTTCGGGTTGTCTGAGAGAGCCGAGAAGCTCTCCGGCTGACAGGTAAAGGTATGTCACTAATACATACCTTCATGGTGAAAGCTTCTAATCGTGTTGGCCTTGCTGGCGGCTCTCTCTGCGTGTTTCCCCATGCTCTTGGGTCGTTTAGTGCTGTGGTCTCCATTTGCTGAGTGCATACGGTAAAGGTCCACCATGTACTGCGGCACCACGGCCTGCTTGCTCGGGGTCGGCCTGCGCCTCAGTCCGAACATATTGAGAAGCCGAAGCTCAAACTCGTTGAGGAAGCTCTCCGACTGCTCCGGGGTCTGCTTTCCGGATTCGCTGTATTTCCTCCGGCCGACCTCGGGGATAAGTCCCGTAGCACCTTCCAGCAACACCTGAGCGAGCAGCAGTACCATGAGAGAGCGGACCACGGCGACCATGATCAGTCAGTCCCTGTGGAGAAAGTTGGTTTCTGTCAATACACAGGCGCTGAGGTATTGACATGGGGGGACACATCAGGGGCTTCACTGCAGCACTCCCCCAGCTGTGTGTGATCCCTCCATACAATAGGAATTATTGAAGTAGAGCAGGTTAAAAAGGGGAGACACCTCCTCACTTTGAAGTAAAGAACAAAAAAAAGGGCTGGGAATAACACCCCCGTCTGCTATGGCGCTTCTATCTGAAATAGGAGATTGATCTTAACATTATAGAGGCAAACTAAAACATGAAAATATCAAGGTGAGGAAGTTATGAAAGAGTCGAACAAAAAAGGGGGATGGCACAGGAAAGAGAGAAATCAAAGAGAGCTGAGGGGGGAGACTGCAGACAAAAAGTCTCCAATTAGAAGAGATAAGAAAACATGTTTGGTGAAGGGATATGAAAAGAAAAGCAATGCAAGTCTGTGTAGCCCGAAAGATCACACGAAGCATGAAAGAATGTTGTCAGGAAAAAAGGGTGAGGGATACACAGCCGGAGAGAGGCAGTCAGACGGTGCTACAAGCGCCTATTTGCAGAGGCTTTGACGGTCATGTATGACTATAATCATAAGGGATAGAGTTACTTCAAGAGGCTCGCAGGTGTTAGATCTGACGTGCGTCCCAGGGCCAGATGTAGCCCGGGACAGGACATAAAAAACACATACATCAAAAACCAAACGTCATCCGAATAGTATTACCTCGAGAAAAATACGTTTTACAGTTTTATTTTTTTTCACAGCTGTTTCTTTCCGAAGTTCAAAATGGAAACGTGTAACTTTTACGCACACTCCCTGTAAGCCTAGGTGGAAGAATTGTCGATTGGCAAACGTAAATAACAGCTTTCTTCGAGAGCCACTTAATTTTATACACCCGCGGGTATTATTAGAGCAGTCAGAGATGTTTTCTTGTTAGGCAAAGTAAAACGGTTCAACAAAACCCATCACTGTTATTTTACCTGATGAGGAAGCGCTGTGTCCGGTCGTCGTTCCACCTTTGGGCTCCGATAAATTCCACATTAATTCGTGTTTAATCCACGCTGCTTTTCCTCGGCGGACCAAAGACAGCCCATGCACTGCACCGATCGCCTCTCGCACATATTCTCACCAGTTGCAAAATCGGGTTAGGTCTTGGTCAATACGGAAAGAAAAAAAAAGTTAAGGCTATGAGGAAGCGAGTTCGCGTAGGCAGGACCGATCTAAGTATAAAGCATCTTGGTTGAACATCTTCAAAAGCGAGCTGTTAGCTGAGGTGAATAGATTGAGCGCAGTCGGGTTTTGGAGAGATAAGCGCACTGAAGTGTCGCGCCTTGGACCTTGTTGCTGTGAGTTGGGGAGCGCGTCGCCTCTCCTCTGTGCGCCACAGCGCAGTGGTTCAATTGATTGGTGCCTTCTCTTCCCCCAGCGACTCTTTTTGTCGTACGGTGATGTCACCAAGGCAAGGCTGTCAATCATTTGGCCAGCGTAAAGCACCTCCTGCATACCTTTTTTTTTCATGTCAAAGGTCCTCAAATAAACACACATTAGTGCCACGGGACCCCCATTTGATAAGATTTTCTCCCAGGGACCCCCATATAGGAAGCTTTTGTTGTCGTTGAAATAGTATTGACCTATTTAACTGCCTACAATGTAAGATAATGGTGGTGAGAGTGAAACCAGTGATTAAAACAGTCATTCTTAAACATTCTCTAACTGTGATCATTTCTAGTGAATTGAAATTATAGTGAAATCAAACTGTTCCTCATTTTGCTGGGGACCCCTTGGAACCCACTCAAGGACCGCACAGACCCCATTTTGAGAACCATTGCTATGTATAAAAGTACTGCAGCCCTATCCCAAACAGGTTTTTTTTTCTGTTGTGACTTTATGTTTTCTGGAAATTCACACATAGCAGAAACTCCACATCTTTTCCTGCTGCTGCATAGAGCCCCATGGGTGATTGGTTAAAAGGTGTTAATTGCTGGATTAAACATGTTTTGCTTTTGGATTAAGGTTAACTGACAATGGCCTCACAATGTGTTGTCGTTGTAGCTTCAAGGATTAGAGCCTGCAGAGGGACTAGCTCATCCCCCTGCTGAAGTTCATTGTGTGTGTGTGTGTGTGTGTGTGTGTCTGACACCACAGCTAAATTTATGTGTACTTCCTACTGGCTGCAGCCATGTTTTCAATTTATATTAGTCTATCAAGACATCAGCGGCAGGCCGTGCTGTGCTCGTATCTCTAATACAGCGCTGGCTGTGTGAGAGCCAAGTGACACAGTGCCAAGTGAAACCCCACTGATTAGCAACCGAAAAGCAGTAATCTTTCACTTAGTTTTCATGAAACCTCGCCATTTTGAAGTGATGTGCTCACACGAAATCCGGTCTGTCTTGTTCGTTGTCATTTATTAGACTCACCTACATTGCGGTGAGTACCTGCTGCATTGGTACGTGCTGTCAGTGGCACCTGGCGGGAAGAGACTCTGCTCCATTGTTACTAGCCTGTGGGGTTTAGTCAACAGCATTAATGTTTGGGTCATCTCCATAAGAAAAGCCCCCATTTATTCCCTCTAGTGACTTCCATTAGGTGATGATGGTAGGGCAGGCGGCTGTGTTTTGGTCAAAGCAGCAGGCCTGTTTTCCTTGGAGAGATGGCAATAGATTAAATCCCACCGAGATCACAAGATATCTTTGTCTACTTCCAGGACAATAACATTTTATGAGGGATAATCCCGGATCATCCACTTAGCAATTAAAATACAGAGGCCTGTGGGTGCATACCTTCACCTGAGTGGCATTGTGCTCTGCTTCTCGGCCTTCCTCTAGCTTGGACCGAATAGTTTTGATCTTGTTTTACACGTTTAGTTTTTTTTGGCTCTGATGCTCAGCTGCCCTATGCTTCCCTTTTGCTGTCCGGATTGATTTGGTTTCACGTGATTATCAGAGTGAAATGGTCATGTAATGCAGAGAACTGTTAACGCTCCCTCTCATGACAGTATCTATTCCCTCCTTGCCTGCTGCGCTACATTCCTAGTCATTCATTCATTCATTTATCTATCCATCCATGAAGTCAGGGTATGGGATAACATGCTAATTGATTCATACTGTATACATTTGCTCTATTGTGGTGTTAATCTATTGGCAGTGATAGTTGGGTCTCTACTGTTGCCAAAACACCACTTGGTGAACCTAGTGCTCTAAACCCAAGCCCAGGTAAAAGCTGCTCGGCATTTAGATGCTTTAGATTGAGGGATAAGGCCTCGCACAGTAAGCTGTGAGTTTCTTTAATTACCTGAGTGAGAGGATTAGAAAGAGAAAGAGAAGGCTTTATCTGATGCTTTCTCTCTCTCTCGCTCGGGGGTTGGGTGCATTTGAAGGTGTGTGTCGTGTGTGTGTGTGTCCATGTGCATGCACATACGGGGTGTCTTGGCACAGCTTGCGTCATGCCGGCGCAGAGGAATGCGTCCGCCCAAGGCTGTGTTGAGAGACTTGACCGGCAATGCCCAGAAAGCGGGTTGAGGACATCATGCAGCTCTGTGGGTCTCTCCACCCTAATATATATCATTGTTTTGAGCCAGAGACATCACACTTATCTAATCATAGCAGCTGATCCAATTACAGGTTGATTGAAAGGACAACATCATACGGCGAGGCCCTGGCAGCCAGAGAGGTCAGGCAGAGAGATATCCTATCAGGAACATAAATGAACGACTTACTGCCGAGGCTAAACTGTGACTCAGCCAGACGGTGTCAGCATCTCTGACATCTGTATTAAAGTCAGCATTTCCGTCCAGCAGGCATTTGTTCATTTGTGATAGCAGCTAGCTCAAGTTCAAGAGAGAGGTGCACTGAAGAAACACTGAAGACCGACTCGGCTAGAACATCAGTATATCGTCACACCCCCAGTGCTTTAGTCACTAAACTGTTGTTATTTTGTTGACTTGACCCCTGAGGCCTCCGATCTATGTATGTAATTCAGGAACAACATGACTCTGAATCATGTCTCTCTCTCGCTATCTATCTATCTTTGTCTGACTCTCTCTCTCTCTCGTTCTCTTATGATCGGAGCCTCGCCATCTGAATTTATTCCTTCCTCTCTGAAGAGCCAAAGACAATAGGGGGGGCTAAAGTTCAGGTCAGTGGAGCCACGACACCGGGCTAGGGGCTATGTCATCAAACACACAGCCGCTGACCTGAGTTCACATCACTCCTGACATTTGAAGTGAGCCACGGTCCACTCTGAACCTCTAAAGTAAGCACATCATGGACTTTCCTAATAGCTTGAAACTCAATTTTCTTCACCGGTATATTCCAGTCCACGCTCATCCCTCCCTTTGTCTTTTGGGGACGTCGACAACCAAAACACAAAAACCAACATCATTCACATGTATCCTTGCATCAGCTAATAGATGTATCTTTTACTTGTATGGAAACCCCCTGAAGGGAGAACAATGTGCAATACATAATACTTATTAAAGTATAATAAATCTATTCATGAGGGGGAATGTTTGAGGCTATTTGAGGGAGATTACTATAGAATGAGTTTTGTTGTTTTCATGGATGCTGGGGAAGAGAAGAAGACATGGTTTATTGTTAAGTTCACCAGGGTCCTGTACATGCTTGTTTCTTTGCACGCCACTGTGTCAATGTGTATGTCCTGTATGTGCTCTGTGTGTGTGTGTGTGTGTGTGTGTGTGTGTGTGTACACGCGTGTGTGTGTGCATGTTGTGCTGGTGGTGCGGTCTTCTCTTGTCATCACATACATTCCAGGAGTCAGGGGGCAGACAAAGCCCTGAGATGACACTGCAGATCCAGCCATTAGCCTTTCACCTGCTGTTAACAGCAACTTGGCCGGACGCTGGGCCTGCATTCCTCTGCTTGGAGACAGATGTAGCCTTAACACACAGTAACATGCCTACAAGGAGATACGATTCAGAGATGTTGCTTGGAACCGTAAGACAATTTGTTCCTGCATTTCAGCTCCAATCCAACAGTGGAGCACAGTGGACTTTTGAAGTTGGTAAACTTTATCAGTTGACATGTGTTTGACAGGAGAAGCACGACTGCTGGGCTGTGTAGAGCATGTGCACGTGGTGCATGAAAGAGATTGTGGGGAAATGGGACACATTTCATATAGGTTGGTCCCAAAATGGAAACCCACCAAGGTCAGAGACGGCCAGCTAGAAAGCCAGAGTCAATATTTATGGATACTGAACATGTGGCACGCTTCTCTACCCACTAATTTGAGCAACAAGTCCACCTCCAGATTATATGGCCTCTCGGAGATCACAAGACAGGGTCCAAGCCTTGCTTGCATGTTTCAAATATTGAGAAGCACATTGAGGTTGGTCGTTGACTAGAAGCCCTGCATAAGTTAGCGTGTTATTTTTTTTTAATCCCTTGTGAAACCGAACCTGCAGGACAGGGGACAAGGTCCAGATCTGTTGTTTGTAATGATCAGGACATTTTCCATAACTCATAGTGATTATCACTGAGTGAAATCAGGGTTTTTTTTTTTTTTTGGTTAGACCAAAAAAATGGCAAATTCCAACTTTGAGTTTTGAGCTTTTGCATCATATCAGACAAATGCAGGCATTGCTCTCCGTTTATGAGGCACATGTTCCTTCTAAAGTCAAAACCATGTCCTTATTGCATGTTCTCACACATACTGGATGATGTGAAACCCCTTTGAAGCCCAGGATGTGCTTGGAATACTGCGTCGTGCCTATTTACAGTGATAACGCCAGACGCCTATAAAATCTGAGCTTACCAGTATGAAACATCAAGCTTTACAGCTCTGCGTTGGAGCTCACGCTTAACAACTTACAAAAGGAATACTATAAACACATGCTCCATTTAGCGGAGTAGTAGGGATGAGAGGCAGCCACTTCCATTTTAGAGCGAGAGAGAGAGAGAGAGAGAGGCATAAATACAGGGATCTGCCCTTTGAATGCAGCTCCACTCATAAAGACACCACGCGTCACTCAATTACACGTCTGCATGATTAGAAGCTTGGGCTGCGTAAACAGCCAGCGTCAAGATTTACATTTTACCGCTTAAGCACAAGCAGCTGTTTACAGGCCGAGGAAGGAAGGAAAACACTTAGTATCCATGCACGGGGAGCGGGAGCTGTTACAACTCCAGGCAGGGTGTTTTGGGTTAATGGTGCTTAATGTGTTACTAATGTAGCCTCTAACAGTCCGTTGATTTTTTGTCCCGGCAGAGCTGCTGCTTCCGATCCACCGGGTTCAAGCAACGCGCGACTTTGCCGTTTCCTTCATTTCAATCTGCAGGTTCAAGCTGAAATAAAGCTCGGCCCTGTAACGCCTCTGCAGGTGCTGTGAATGTTAAGGAAGCTCCGGAGACACACAGAGACATCCTGATGGAAGTGTTGTGACCTTCGCACACAAAAACAAACGCACAGACTGACAGCGTTTTCAATCACCCCGCCGAGGGAGATGAAGGAGCAACATTTCATGCGTTTCATTTTCCTTGACACGGCTAACAACAAGCAATAAGACGCGGCATCGAATGTTTTTCACTCTGACAAAGGCTGTTTCAGCTCCACAAAATGAGATGTCACGGGAGATTGCAGGGTCTGTTTGCCGGGTGTTTTCACCGAGGTTGATTTCAAGTGTGAGATATCAAATAGAACAAGGCTAATACATGAAGACAGTGTTCTGAATGAATGGATGAATGAATAGTCAGTTTTTCAAATAGAAAATAGGTCAATTCTCAGCCACGTTACATCTTCACACTTACATTTGTATTTTTCCTCGCCTCTGCTCACCATTCAATTTGCAGTGTGACTGTATGTATGTATGGATAACTGCATATATCTGATTTGTTCCAACAGCTATGCAGTTTTGTGCAGCGAGGTGCAACTGTGTTAAAATAAAGCACTACTGCAGAATCCTTATAGCCAGACAGCACAGTGAGAGTTAGAACAAACCCATTTGATTGTCACATTTCATTATCACATTGTCATGGCCATTCAGCAGAGGGCTTTCGGACCGGGGGACAGAGGTAGCTAGTAGGCTATAGGGAGGACTTGATTGTACTCTGGCATCCGCAGAGTGACATTATAGCCGTGTGGTTTCATGATAATAATAATCTTCAGAGCAGCTGTATAAACATTTAACTGACATCCACTCCCTGGGCAGTATGCAGTATGTATCTTTAACTTCAACTAGGACCAATCTGATGCAACTATTCATATCTCCGCCCATCTCTCTCTCTCTCTCTCTCTCTCCCTCTCTCTCCCTCTGCCTCCTTGAGACACATGATCCACGTTAGTATTTGCTGTCAATGGAAAAAGGGATGTTCACATCACATTAAGCTTTCAACTTGTCTGTTAAACATCTGAGAGCAAAGCACATTGTTCCGTTGAAGAGTACGTTCGGCGGGGTGATTTACTGGGTTGACTCGCGCACTGCTGAGACGGTTGCCTCGTTTCATTCACGTGGAAGAAAATTGGGAAATCTTCTTTCCAAAAATTTGGGACCCAACAGAGGCCAATAAATCTGGAGAAACCCTTGCACTGGCCCCTCACAATGTAGCCTATTTCCTGGTAACATTTGTCTTAATTCGTGGCAGTTTGTGTAAATATTTATGTCACTAAACTAACTGCTCTGTATACAGTAAGCCCCCCCGCTCTCCTGTGGAATGCGATTTAATTGGCGGTTTCCTCTGTTTATCCTGTTTCATTCGGTTATGGGCGAGCTCAGCGTAATGAAGAATCAGGTAGATAAAATGTGGCCTTAAATTAAATGTCCTCCTTAAAGGAAATCAAATGAAGGTTAATACCCGCTTCATGCCCCCTGTCTGTAATTCCCGTTCTCTCATCACATGCCAGATTACCATTATGTGTCATTTGTAATACAATAAACAGAGTCCAGATGGCTTGGATTCTCTTGAATATACACAGAGCAACAGAAGCTATGTGGAGAGCTGCTGTGTTTTACTGTGTAGTCACTGTGCCTCAGACAGCCAGGCCAGTCTTCTCGCAGCGGCTGGGGGGAGAGTTGCTTGCTCAGTCCAACATAAAACCACTCACGTCTCATAATGTGAGACAAGGAAATGAGGACCACGATTAAAAGAAAAGGTTTGAAGGATCGAAGTTAAGTGCGCGTTTTGTCAATTGCGTTCAGGGCACGGCGCAGCAGATGAGTCAGGCGCCCACAAATGTGGCCATGTTGAGACGTTTCTGCTATTTCTGCGCTGCTCCCATGCTGTTTGAATTGGACAGGCCGGCGATGTAGCGAGCTGCATCAATACAGTTTCCTTGTTCTTCACACATCTTTGACATTGTGCAGCGGAGCAGGCAATGTAAACGGCAGGCAAGAAAATGAGACTTTCAAATCTCCGAATTCATCTCGCGACTTTGCCATGTCATTCCACACTGCGCTTTTGATCTTTTCTTATCCATATCGTGGAGTTTTGCCGCAGCACTGCAAATAGACGTCTCTGCAGGCTGCTTCTTCTCAGAAACACGCTAAAAACATACACAGATACATAAGATGTCAGCTGCTGGCTTACCCAAACACCTCTATTATGATAGCCATCTCACATCCGACAGTGATTTATCTGTGATTATTTGGCCTCTCTGCATTTGGGGCAGGGGACAAGGAAAAGACCACTCGCTCGGTTTATGCATGGATCATTGAGGAACACTGGGCCTCTTGTCAGTACGTCGAATCTTACCCAAGAATGAAACATACTGTTTTCCTAACCTGGTTAAGTAATCACATTACCTAAGACTCCATAAAGTGGAACAAACAGTAGCATAGAACCCTGACTTCTTTTTATGTGCTTTGAGTGGCAGATTGGCTTTCATCAAAGAGGCCAGCAATGAACTTATATAGTCATTTTGCTATGCTAAGAATACTAAATTGATCCTCATATGTGGAACATCTGGTGAAAAGCAATTTCCACCCAAGTGTTTTAGTATTTCCTCCTAATTAATTTCACATGTACATGACAAGAGTGAGCGGCCTCCCAGAACCAAGGCACAAAAGCCAGCTTTGTTTCACCATTAGAAAAGTCATCTGTGGTTCCTGGTTAAAAACACGGCGGTGCTTTGACGCTTGAATCAATGCTGAAAGCTGCGTTTTGGAGAGAAAAGTCACATCTCGCGCCTCAGTGGCACAGGGGGCGAAGGGTTTACGTTTACCTTTGGTCAATCGGTGACTCGTGTAGCCAGCGGGGCATGTCAGGCAGAGTTGCATGAAACAGGCATCGGTGAGGGAGAGCAGGCACAGAGCCTGCACAGGAATGAGTGAAAAGTGAGTGCTGAGCTGCCAATCCAAAGCCATAATGAAGGAGTGTGTTTTAAAAATGCATACTAGTGAAATTGTCTTTCCTCACTCACAACACCTTAAGGTCACCGATATCCCAAAACGGAAAACAGACTATCCTTTAAATTGATCTTTACTGTACGTGCAGCCCTGCAGAGCGAACAGCACATCGTACTGCAAGCAGATTTAACTATTAATCTCATGCCATATGTCAGAACTGTCTGAGCGGTAGGCGTCTCTGCTCTACGTGGAGTCATGATCGTGAGACTGCTGCGAGACACAACAGCTCTTGTTATTACTTGTCCAGATGACAAGTCAAAAGAGTTCCTAGAACATTGGCGTCGTCAGATGAAAGTTGGCTTGATCAGATTCGCCATTAAAGTGAGAGATATGTGCACACCGCAGCATTGTTTTTACACAATCTCGGTGCTGCTCAATCCAAGACCTCTGTTTGGATAGGGCGTCTGGGACCACCTGGATGAATGTAACTTTTGTTTGCCAAAACCGCACATTTCTCACCTGAGCGTGCTCTTCTTTTACAATGGGTTTCCCCCCCTCGAGAGTCAGGGAGTCTGCTTTTCAACTCTGCAGGCTCTTCATCTTGTGATGCATGGCTACAGAAGAAATAACTGTCCAGAGGTAAGCTAGCGGAGGTCTTGTCTGTACACAAGTGAACAAGAATGGGAGGTATTTGCCCACACAGATACAGAGGTGAGATAAAAGCAGGTGTTTACAGGACTGTTTGAAGGCGAGGGGAGATGGTGTCTTCTGATTAGAGCCCAGAGGAAGACGGACACTGTAGGTGTTTCCGCTGACACAGAATGAAAATGTTCTCATCCCTCCTTATCTTTTCATTTCTTCTGCCTACCTGCCATGTGTTTTTATAGCTAAACTTGACTTTCAACTCAATCTGGCACCGGGGAAGCATGAAATATTGCCATTCCAGACATATTCCAGCTTTTTTCCTGTTCATACTACCAGTGACAACAAAATAGCTGCTGTTTGCCTCCTGGGTAAGAATCTAAAACACTAACCTCCAGGTCAAAAGATGTTTTTTTGTTTGTAGGATAAAGAGGTTTTTTTTGGAAGACCGCTATTACCTTTTCGTGTAAATTTCAGCTGCTGCACCCAGCCTTGCACTGGCCACAGTGAAGAAGCCCTCCTTTCTATTGCAGCTTCAAAGCATTTTTCCTGGGCGGCAGAGTTACAGGCTCTTTGTGGCATGGGTTATTTGTTAGAGGGTTCGGAGAGTGACTTGTTTCACTCTGTTCTCTGAAAAAAGGCCCGTGCGTGAGTGCCTGAGCAGTCTAAAGTTTCGGCCATGAGCCCCAGTATTACAACCCGATGACTGACAGGAAAAATGGGGTGAGCTCTTTTGCTGGGCTCTAACAAAAACACCAATAAGAAGGAGCGGGAAACAACAGATTAGACTACTGATCTCAATCTGCTCTGCTTTGGTTATTGGGAAATAATAGCTCTGAAAAGGAAGTCATTTAAAAGGGCCTTTAATCACGAGCAAGAGCAAGCGGCATGAAAGGCTGGAGAGAGAGAGGGAGAGGGAGTGCGAGTTCCTATAGCTCTGAACATTTTGGTGTGGGGGAAGTATGGGAGAGATGGGCTCTAATTTGTCTTCTCATGGTGTCCAGGCATCTCAAAGGCACTTGATCACCACCACAGCGGGCCTTGACGCCATGTGTGAGTGTAAATGGTTCCAAGGCTCCCCGGTGGTAAAATCACGTTGCCAGGATGACCACCAACTCTAAATGAAACACTACCCCCCCTTTTAAAAGGTCCCATTCAAAACCCAGTGGTTTTTTAAAGGCGCATAAGGTAGCAATTTCCCCCAAATATGGCATAGCCCAATAACTGCTGAAGAAACTGACACCATGTCAGGGCAAATGAAAGATTTTTTACAATAAATATGATGTATTAGTGAGGTATAGGATAACAAAAATGGTGGGAATGCAATAATTATATAAAAGACTTTTGCAAACTCAAGAATTGTACTGTACTACATTCTTGCCATCACTGTAATTCTTTGCCTCTGTTTGTTTCATAGTTACAGCCAGAGGAGAAGGTCTGTGTACTGAGTGAGTGAGTACTTTGTTCATTCCAAAGCCTGCACAAATCTGTTTTAAGTTCAAGAGAGGAGGAACCCTTTAATTTAAACCCTAAAAAATGAAGTCATTCATTCCCTGCTAAACTGCACTGTGACCCACGAGGTTAGGTAAACAAGTGTCCGTTGCATTACTGTCAAAACACCCATCCCCTTGCTCTGCCGTGATGTAAACTCCCACTCTCCTGTTACAGTTGCATGAGTGGCAAAAAAAAAAGGGAGAGATATGTATTCTACTTTTTGAGGACAGAGGGAGGGAAAGTCAGTACCTGAGGCTGTTCTCAGGAAGGTGCCCTGCAAGGAGAGAGCTGTCTTGTCCCAGAGCAGAGCAGAAAGCCAAGGAGGGGAGAGGGAGAGGGAGAGGGACAGGCCACAATGGAGCGCTGAGCCCAGCAGGCCTGCTCAGATCCATTACCAACTCCAGCTCCAGCTCTGGCTGGAATGTGTGGAATCCTACTGGGCTGGGGTTCTAGCACAGGGGTCCAAACCTCACATTGCTGCTCACACTCGTTTTTCCCTCAGTTTTAGTATTAAATTTGGATAGGAGCTTGTAATGCAACAGGAATGTAGAGTAATGGTTCTGGGGGTAGCCGCTGAGAAAATTGAGACTGTAGTCGTTTATGAGAGGCTTGCACAGATACTAGCAAAATATCAAGATGGAAATAGATGAGATATGGTAAAAAAAAGATATATGGATTTTAAAAACTATTAGATTAAGTACAAGGAAGACAAACAAATCATCTGTCTATCTGAAGAAAAATGGATGAGCAGCGATTTTGGCATAAACACGAATTATACTCTTGTTATCACTAATGTGACAGTAATTGCTTCTTAGCCTGTCAGAGGGAGAGAGGGAAGAGAGAGAAAAACAGAAGATGAGGAAAAAGGGGGGAGAGAGGGTACTGGGTGCTGACTGAGGGCAGTAATGACTGCCAATGGAATGCCTGCACCCATAATCCTCTCTGTCACCACTGACAGATCCTCTTGACCTCTGAACTCCTGATGTAAGGAGGGAAAGAAAGGAAGTCGCAACTTGAAAAAGTTACCTGGAGGCTGTCTGGCTGGCATACTGTTTACTTGGATAGTGATTGGGCAGAAGATTATAGCGGCCTGTTAATAACAATGTCTCAATTTTCCACTTTTTCTCAACTTAAATAGTTTGCTACAGAGTCTAACTTCCTGTTGCTTTGGATATGCCCTTTGATTGTTGTGTGATGTGTGCACTCCAACTCATAAGGTCAAAGGGCAAGGCTTTCATAACACTAACAGTGAGAACACTCACATACACAGAAGTAATATTTCACATATTCCAGCATATAGAAAAACAGAGGTCAATACATTGGGCACTTTTAGATGGTCACGTCTGTTCTGGCAGTGTAATGCTTTCAAACGGTTGGGCCAGGTTATCACTCACATATTACACAAATATCTGCAGACATGAGAGAAAAGTGTGTGTGTGTGTGTGTGTGTGTGTGTGTGTGTGTGTGTGTGTGTGTAGGGGGGGTTCGGTGGTGGGGGTACTGCGATCTATATTTCAGCAGGCAGGCTGGGTCTGAAGACATGGGCCAAAGCTGTCAGAAGTTTGTCATCGATTCTCTCTGCCTTGTCATCGGTCTTATCTGATCGCGTTGTGTTTCTCCCTCCATGTTCTCCTCCCTCGCGGCTAATGGAAACATAGACTCCCTGCGCTTGGGTTCAAGGCAGGGCCTGCAGAGGGTTTATTCAGTAATTTGTTTGGGTTTGTGAATAGCAGACTTATTTCTATATTATTTCCTTGTGCTCAAGTCACAATTGTGGCCACCTCAATATTTGTCATGTAACATTTATCACTTCAAAACTGTCTTTTTGTACCTTAATCTCCAAACAATTTACTTTGTACAGAGAGGTTTCAGCTGTTAAGTAGACAGAGTCAGTATATGTTCAGTCAAATAAAGTGCATTGTGGCACAGATGCATAGTGCAGGATTAGTTAGGTTGTGTTACTCTTGAAGGATACTGAGGCATGATGCAGAAAAATGGATAATACTTTGTGAAGCTTACTGCAACCGTAAACCTTTGGGAAATATTTGTTAGATTGTTTTACCCACAGACAAATATTTAGGGCATTCACTATTCACCCTACCAAGACAGTGGTTTTAGATTCCCATGGCGCGATGTGCAGCATTTGACATTTGGTTTGGCAGATTGGACCTTCCATACCAATGTGACTGGAAGTGGGTTATAACCTGCCTCCCTCAACTGACTTTAGGCGCTGTAACTAATACCTAATCAGCACCAACTCACATTTCCTGGCACGTCCACACCACATGCCTGCACAGGACTTTGCAAGGTGTGCGTGCATGTGTGTGCATTTGTGTCTTTATCTTTCTTTTATGTTAGCACCGCAGATCGTATAGGACTCGGATGATACTACTGTGGACGTTCCTCTGTGTAAGCGTGTCATCATCATGTTTCTGGCTCTACTCTCTTCCTCCTCCTGAGTCTGCTGCACTGACAATTTGGTCGACAAACATGCAATCACCGTAGTTACAGACAGCCCCTTTAGTTAGGGCAGAGCGCTGTGTGAATTATGGTTGAGATGGAAACCTTTGAATTATGGGTGAGCTCTCTAGTGCCTCTCGTCCAGGGGAAGAAGAGAAGGAGGAGGGATCTCAACAGACTTGTGCCACAGAGGAGCGTTGACAGAGGCCTGGCTTGACAAACTACAGTAGAACCAGAACAACAAGAGGCTAACCCAAACACAGACCAGCAGCACCAGAGGATGCCAGCCTGGGCCGGGTCAGACGGTGCATCTCAGCGTGGAGCAGAAAGGGAGGTTGACGGGTAACCTCTCACCAGTCCATCTGCCATTTGCTCGAGCCAGCTCTGCACACACACGCTTGGAAAACAGCACTGCAGGCATTCCTGCCTAATTGTACATTTGTCCTCTTTCAAAGGGAAGAAGAAGTGTTAGGCCAGATACAAAGAATCTTGGGATAGGGCGATAGGGCCAGCATCCGTCCCTAGCCTCCTGAGGGCTATTTAAAGGTACAGTAGGCTGTATTTTCCGCCGCACAGTGAGGCACCCACCCTTCCGCCTGGCTCCATATTGGAACCAGATGCTGCTGGATGCGAGGCCCCACTAATTTAAGTGGACAGGGCAGATGGAAGCGACTCGCCCTGCATGCATACCACCCCCTGTTGGCTTTCATGTGATGAAAAATCTCTGCAGTATGGCGGGGGAGGTCCAAACACACACACATGCACACACACACACACACACATAAACACACAGCCATGCTTTTATACAGCACGCACCCACTCACACATGCATATGCTCATGTGCTTGCAGACGTAAATACTGTACACAGACAGAGATACTCCCCTACAGACACACACACACACACACACACACACACAAAGCGAGTTCACAAATATTATCCACAACTATATAGCTGGAGTGACTGAGGATAAGTGGTATTTGATCAAATTCTCTGCAGATTTTGTTATAAGGTTTGACAAATTCCCTCAGAGGATCATCATTTGGCATCCTCTGTATATAGAGAAGACCATTTCTTAACAGGAAGTCTGTGTTTACAGAGTTGAAAATTATTAGGATAATGTAAAAAAAATACCAGTACCATGTCTGTACACTGAGAACAAAGTTTTGACAGTCACTGAAAATATGTGATACTGTTGGCAGGCACTGTTTAAATTCTGGGATGGAACGTAATTTTAGGATTTAAGGCATTAGTTGTTTGGCCGTTTTCTCCATACCATCTCCATTACATGCCACTCAAAATCTGGATTAGCCTAGAAAATTTAGTGTTAGCCTGGACAGAAAAGCACTAGCCACTGGCTCGCTTCTAAAATGTCAACTCCTTTTTATGTTCCAACAAAACCTGAAGCGTCTTATACCTGCCATGTGTTATGCTGAACATCTCCTCCAGCTAGGAGAGAGGGATTAAAGCCCTGTCGGCAAACGCTCATCACCTGGTTGGGAGACATTGACGCGACGTTAAGCCTGCAACCCTATCCCGCCATAAATTACTAGAGCACCTAGCAACCATAAGAACTATTGTAATATACCTGTGTGTGTGTGTGTGTGTGTGTTTGAGTGCATGCGTATCCGTATGTGTATGTGTGCATAAGAAATAGCCCTCCATAGTGTGTCCTTTGTCTAGTGAGGTGACAGGTAATTGAGTCAGAGAGGATGGAGGAATTATGGCTGGGAAGCAATTTGAAACGTTGCAAGGCTTCACAGCCAAACCCTCACTGGCGGTTAATTGCTATGTGACACAGCCACAGTCCTTTTGCTGGGTCGAAGTTTGCATGCAACAAAAGTGTCACAAAAACTTTTATGCTTGAATGTCGTTTTGGATATAAAATAGCCAAAATGGTGTTTACCAGACTAAATTATATAAATGGAAAAAAACAGCTTTAAGAGTGTAACGTCATCAAAAGACCAAAATGGTATTCAAAGTTGTGATGCTTTGGAGTACTTTTAGGTTTTTAATTCCCTCTGTTCTTTTTTGACATATTTGGTCTCAAGATCACCACAGGCATATATACTTAGATGACCAATAGTTGTCAAGTGTTGTTTAGTAGTAAGAGTCAGGACCTCTTGTCTCATCCCTTGGGGATCAACTGGTGACTGTTCGCTGACTGCGAAGGAAAAGCTCGCAGATCGGACAGGAAATTTCCTCTTTGATAGCGTGTGTTTGTTTAGCTGGACTTTGTTGACCTGCGTTGACCTTTCTCCTCAGGCTCAGCAGTCCACAGCCAGAGCCCTGCCTTGCACCATCAAGCCAGCCACCAAAAAAACAAGATTCACTACACCCCTCACCCTGTGTGTGCAAGCCAGCCACCAAAAAAACAAGATTCACTACACCCCTCACCCTGTGTGTGCAACAACTGATGAAAACACTGTCTCAACTGTTCCATTCCTATGGCACTGACAGACAAAATATGTGCACGTGGATTGACATGCACAAAAACAGGAGTCGATTTCCCTTGATTGTAAGTCAAATCTCTCTTTTGGCTACCTATGTTTCAGCAAATTGATTATTACACTAAAGTACGTTTAGCCCTCTAAGTGAAGTTAGCCTGCCTCGTGGTCGACCCATTTACAGTGTAATATGTAATATGAAAGAAGAGCATGAGGCAAAAGAAAAGACTATCAGCGTTTGTCTTTCTTGTCCCTCATAGTGAACCATGTTAAAAGTGTGCCGCAAGTAATAAGGCCAAGTGCATGTCCTGTTGGAGATGCTGGTTCTGTGACTTGTTGGCCACTGCGTGACCTCTGGGGCATTATGGTTTTTGACAGCTCCATTCAATAGATATTAGACGTGTTGGGAATCCCCCTCCAGGTGTACAGTAAATATGCCCTATCTGTGTGGAATTACTCGCTATTATCTGAGCCGGATTCCTGCCTGAGCCCAACGCCGCCGAAAATTAAGCAGGTGACTCATGCACACATGAATTAACGTGCAGTGGCCCCTGAATCCCGGGGGTTAAGAGGTGGTTTCACGAAAGCACGCAGACACATACAAACGTGCAACCCTTACACCGAGGAACCCAAACACACACCAAAGACACACACACACATATAGGTGCATACATGCGCCAAGGAACACACACAAACACATAGGAGGGTTAAGGGGTTGCTTTGTTATCACAGAGGTGCCCTGTGGCTGTGATTAAGCGTTGTTTTCTCTATCCTCCTGGTGTCCTGAAGCTAGATGTCACAGCTATGGCAGGAATGCCGGAGAGGAAAAGGCCAAGAGGGGGTCACAGCTAGGATGTAAACATCAACATTTTCTTTCTTAAATGGATTTAGGCCCACTTGAAGGGAAAAAGCTCCACCGCAGCACAAAGCCTGATCCCTAACTCCACACCTGGCCTTAGGCACGGACCTATGGCCAGCTTACCTCCACCTAATCCTCCCCTTAAAACCATTTACAGGGGGGACCAAACTGACCTTAGATCAGCATCTCGGTGCAGCCTAAGCTTAGTCAGCAGTGGGTTGTTGCTGCGTGTAGGGATTGGGAGAGAGGCTTTAGCTACAGATTGCTATCAGAGCAGACAGGGGTTTTACGCCCTCTCTGGAACTGTGCCATAGTGGGCCATGGACAATAGACCCTTTGTGCATTGCTGATTGGCAAATCTACTCATAACAAACACACTAAATGGTCACAGTGGGGGGTGTGGAGGTCTGATAAATCCTGGTTTTCATTTAGACACAATGATGCCTTTTGCTTTGACTCAAGATGTCATTTTTTAATCACTGACAATCGGACATTGTGTAACTTAAAGATGACAGGGGGAATGTCATATAAGCAAGCTATAACTCTGCAAACAATAAATGGCTGAAGAGACATGAAACATTTTTCTCTGCATTTTATTTCTCCCCACCCGGTCAGAGAACCCTCTCCTCTGTTCCAGCTGTGTGGAGATGGTTTGAATTAGCCCCGCCAGCTCCCCAGAGGATGCGTTGTAATGATGCAAATTTAGGGCCTTTCTGACAAGACCTTGACACTTGATATGTTGGTCAACTCCCCATTCCATGTTGCTTTACCAATCCATAAATATTGCGTCCGTAGGGACTAGTAAAAAAGAAAGAAAGAAAGAAAGAAAGAAAGAAAGAAGTAGAATACATAGGGTTAAATACTGTAACTCTCTCTGTTGAAGTGTTGCAGACCTGCAGCCCCATCTACTGTTGCGCCACACAATAGGAGCAAAAGATGCCCAGAGGCGCAGATGTCTGGGGCAAGCCTTCTATCTCCAAACTAAAGCAATAAGCCATAGAGGGAAAGTCGTTGAAGTGAATGCCAATCGATTTTGACGGGCCATTTCTTTAATCGTTCCTCATGCGTTGCTATACAGAACTAGCATTCGGCAGATACATGCTTCCCTCTCTCTCTCTCCTTCTCGCTCCCTCAAACACGTGACCATGGTTATGCTAACACAGCATGGGATGGGAACCATTTTTAGGCTGCGGCCACAACCATGGCATCTGCAACCCTTCCGCTGGCCTCATCTGGAAGTTGAAAAAAACCTGGATCCATGTGGCGGATGGATATATCTAAGTAAACATTCATTCTAACACAGAGGAGAGACGCTTTTTCTTTGAAAATAGTACCGTTATAATGTCGGATATTACACGGCTACTTTTGTGATTGTTTAGTATTTACTTTAGTTCTTTACTTTCTCGTATTTCCAAGCACAATCACACGAAAAAACAAAATGAAAAGTGCAACCATTCACCCAACCCTGTGGCAACCTTAAACATTATAAAAGCCATACGATACAGAATTCCTTCATCCTCTCAAAAGTTGCATCCTTCATTTTGCTCAGTGTATTCTGCCCAATATTGTAAAATCTTGGCAAACAAGTTAGTCCAGTGATATCAGGGTTCCTCCATATCTTCATAAGTGTAAAATGAACAATCATGACTATTGGCCGATGGTTCAGAGTGGCTGTGTTTGCCCTCTCTGATCAGACTGACAAGGCAGGTAATAAACTCATTCTTACACGGTGAAACTGGCCCAGCTGCAGCTCCGCAGGTGAGTGTTGTCTTCAACTGGCTGGCTGTCAAAAGGCTCTGTGTGGTCCTACAGTTTCTTTACATCATACCCAAGGTACTCACGGGTGGGGAAACTGTCATCCATGTCGCCACTTGATATTTAAGAATGCTTAGTTGATTATTGACATTAAGAATTGACCTTTGCTTTTGTTTTGGTACCACTGGTGTGTGTGTGCATGCTTGTGTGTGTGTGTGTGTGTGTGTGTGTGAAGCTTCTGTAGAGGTGTATAGTATCCACAGCTGTGAGGTAACTGTGCCTATAATCTGTCTCACCAGAACTGTGTAACCTGAGTTAGGGTGAGGTCAAGGGTCAGTTATTGAACTTGAATTACACTGGGAGAGGCCTCCCTCGGCCCCTCACCGCCCCTCTCAGCAACCCTGTGGGTTTGTTTGTTTTCTCTCCCAGTCTCTCCCAGAGCTTACCCAGTCCTCTGTAATGAGTATTTGATACACACCCTCAGACATGTTTACACTGCATGTAACAGCACGGGCTGTGTGATCTTGCAACACACTCAGACATGTGTGTCAAAGTGTGTGCTTGTGTGTGTCGCCATCTGCATGTGTGTGTGTATACACGCATGCATGCGTGTTCCCTTTCATTCCAACTCCCACCCTCTATTTTCCTCATTTCTGAAGTCTGTAGCCCGAAGGCAAGAACACCTGCCAGTTTTTTCCCTCTTCAATCTGAGATAAGACAATAGGAGTAGTAGAGGTGTTCGGTTACACAGAAAAAGAAAGAGAGCAGGCATTGAGACACATTAAAACCTCCCCTGTCTCGCCCACAAGGTCGCCGCAACACTCCAGGTGTGATAAATGTCACAAAAACACACATTTTCGTGTCAGTGGAGTCGGGCTGGGAAGCGAAAGAGCGTCAGCGTTTTTTTTTTTAAGAACTCATAATTTGACCTGCACCATAAGCCCTGGGCCCCCTCTGCAAGCTGTTAACTTTTTAACATATCAATTTTCAGTGCACATGGTCCGTGTTATGTTAGTTACTATGGAGGAATTTGGACTGAATGAACAATGAAGTTTCTGAACCTTGAGAGAAGGATTATTCTTAATAGTAAGCAGAGTTGAGCCACCAGGGCGACTTTAAGTTATGCCACAGCACTCTCTGTTGGTGAGCCTGCAGCATCGTCACTCGAAGTGCCGTGAAACTCCCAATATGAAAGGCTTGTTCTTTTTATAGGCCACAGACCACATCCCTGGTGTCTTTGAAGAGCTCGTATTCTTAAGTAGTAGTTAGGCCTGCCAGTCCTTACTCACTATTTTATATATGAGTGGGAGTGGAAGCCTTTGAACTGCACCCATTTAGAATCCCAAGGCTGATGGGTGCACGATACAGTAGTAAGTTGACTACACTGTCATAAATAGCATGGATGCTTTTTGAATGGCTGCTCTTATCCACCTTGCACAGCTAGCTAGATAGCTAGCTGTCTATCTATCTATCTATCTATCTATCTATCTATCTATCTATCTATCTATCTATCTATCTATCTATCTATCTATCTATCTATCTATCTATCTATCTATCTATCTATCTATCTATCTATCTATCTATCTATCTATCTATCTATCTATCTATCTATCTATCTATCTATCCACCAATCGATACATCCACCTACCTACCTACCACTGGCATGATGAGATCCCAGACTGCACTAGCAGGAGAAAGCCAGAGGGTGGTGCTGATATGTTGGCTTTATAGTGTGTAATTCCTGTTGGGTTGTTAGTCC
>OOFE01021169.1:0-12228 GCA_900323365.1 Monocentris japonica | reverse complement strand
TGGGTCTGTTCGGTTGGGTCTGTTCAGATGGGTCTGTTCAGATGGGTCTGTTCAGTTGTGTCTGTTCAGTTGGGTCTGTTCAGATGGGTCTGTTCAGTTGTGTCTGCTCAGTTGTGTCTGTTCAGTTGGGTCTGTTCAGTTGGGTCTGATCAGTTGGGTCTGCTCAGTTGTGTCTGTTTAGTTGGGTCTGTTCAGTTGGGTCTGTTCAGTTGTGTCTGTTTAGTTGGGTCTGATCAGTTGGGTCTGTTCAGTTGTGTCTGTTCAGTTGTGTCTGTTCAGTTGGGTCTGTTCAGTTGGGTCTGATCAGTTGGGTCTGTTCAGTTGGGTCTGTTCAGTTGGGTCTGCTCAGTTGTGTCTGTTTAGTTGGGTCTGTTCAGTTGGGTCTGTTCAGTTGGGTCTGTTTAGTTGTGTCTGTTCAGTTGTGTCTGTTCAGTTGGGTCTGTTTAGTTGGGTCTGTTCAGTTGGGTCTGTTCAGTTGTGTCTGTTTAGTTGTGTCTGTTCAGTTGGGTCTGTTTAGTTGGGTCTGTTCAGTTGGGTCTGTTCAGTTGTGTCTGTTTAGTTGTGTCTGTTTAGTTGGGTCTGTTCAAAGATGGGAAATGATTAGCCTGCTTTTACATGATATGTAGCTGATAAGTTGGGAAGCTCGTTTTGTTTTTCTAGAGAGAAGAGCTGTCTTCATCTCCTTCATTTCTAGAAAAGCTGATGTAAGTCTTGGCCTTGGGAGGTGTTTTGGTGAGTGAGATGATATGCTCGCCACAACTTGTTGCTATGGACTTTTTGCGTAGTACAGAGAATACAAATTATGGAAATGATGCTTCACATAAGACATTCCTTGATGTTTTGTAGCTTTTTGTTTTTTGTCAGTACTTAACAGAATTTTGTAAGGCTGTTTCTGTTATATTTGTGAATGTTAAAGGCCATATGCAGTAGTCATCTAAAAGGGGTTGAACTACAGTTATAAACATTTAATGGGGAAAAAAGTCAATGTGCCCAACTGCCATATTGGTTATTGGCCGATAATGGACTCCACTCCCACTCCTGTGAAGGTGACGATAGTATTGTCATTATACTACATTTCATTACTATTTTACTGTGATAAACTATTAAAACACTAAAATTAATGGAACCAAGTTTTTCACCTCAGTGTGAATTTCTACTAATAATGTTTGTGGGACTGAAATGTTTCTTTTTGACAAATTGAGTGAAAGGTGGAGGAAATAAGCACCCGGTGTGCAAAGGAGCCCTCTCACATCAAAAGAAAAAAACTGATCCCATAGACCTCTTTCTTAAAGGTAAACATTTATTACTTCAGGGGTGCCCGGCGGGCTGGAGGCAGTCACTTCTCCGGGCTGTAAATGTCATCTTCTCTTTGACACATTAGTGACAAATGAGCCAAGGCTCCAGTGGCATGAGAGATCCTTTGCCCTTCTCTTCTCCGGTCCAGGCAGCTAGTTGGATGAAATCACTAGCTCTGTTCCACGAATTACTGATGGCGGTATGAGTCTCAAAGAAATGAGAAAATATAAATCGTGAGTAAACCCCATGTAAACTAAAGATTCACTCAATCGCTCACAACGCTCAGCTCTATTCAAAAGCCCTTGATGCACCTCTGGATTATTCTTACAAATTGTGGTCAGGAAACCTGATGTTTGAAAATATGTTGGATGTTATTAAGCAATGCAATTTTTGGCTTATTTTTGGCTGATAAAAGATTGAGAGGACCTTTTATGTGTGAAATATTCAAAGTGCAGATTTTCATGTTTTAGTTTCCATGTGAGTTCATGAACATTAATTGCCCGCAGGCTCCAGGCTTTTATTCTGCCTCACTATTTAATTGTATACATTTTGAAACCTAGTCCTAAAAATCAAATATAAACTACAAAGACATGAACCCTAATAAGAGGAACAATTTTAGGTCCATAGTTGCAGTTCATAGAGAAATGGATCCATTTTGTGCTGTATACTGTCACACCATGATTCCCATTGGGCAACCTCATGCACATGTATGGCATGTAAAGGTTTTATTTTTAATATACATAGGAGGAAGTATTATATTTACACCAGGTCAGCAACATGAATGCAAGTGAATGAACAGTGAGGATTATGAATCCCCAGGGCAGTTGAAGTTGGTGCTTGATTGTGCATGAACTCAACTGGAGAGTTATATTGACACGGTCATACTGCTACTAATGGATTACTTTTTACATAATGACAAATGAAGAAAAAAAAAAGTTCTAAATTAATTTTCCACGTTGATGGCTTCATAACCTTTTATTTAATTTACGAATTGGTATTGGCAAAATTAGACCCTCTCTTTGTTAGAAGTGACTGGAGTTGGTCCCGTTCATTTTGAAAAACAGCATGAAAGTTGTTTTTTTTTGGTCTTTTGGAGTAGCATTATGTTGCCTTCTGGAGGTTCTGACCTGGGCCAGACAGCAAGGCTTCAGAACTGGCAACTGTCTCTCCATGCCATTAATCAGGCACACAGAGGCCTGTCTTCTATCCAGATGGGGAGCTTCTCCACAACCAGAGAAAAATAACCAGGCTAATTAATTCTTATTGTTACAGGGAGATTCGATGGAGAGAGAGAGAGAGAGAGACGAAGTCACCTTTAGCTAAGCAATGGACTCACAATATATTCTCCATACTTGGTCATTGTTTCTTGAAACTATGAAACTATATCTATGCCATGAAATGCTGTATGACTGAATGGGGAGGGCAGAGCGACATCACAGCTAGAGGTTAATGAATGATAAGGAGGCTGGAGCACTCTGGGACACAGTGGCAATGATTACACAGGCCCAATAGGAGGCAATCAAACTCTGAGCCCACTTTGCAAGGATGAGTGAGATAATAGAGAATAATTCCCACTGGTTATATTACTATGTAACTACTCTGCGTGCATAGCTATACATTGATACCTACAGATAAAAGCGGTAGACTTGTGGGAGGGGTGCAGACTTTTGTTTTTTCTACTTTCATCCGTGGTTACAAAGCCGAACAGCAGTTACTCTATGAAGTGGGTAAATCTGAAGTCTAGCCTTGAGTTTATTTATCTTTAATTGATACTACTAAATAGTCACTGAATGGGGTAATGAAGGAGCAGGTTGCCGTAAGGAAGGATTAGAAAATAAAAATGAAAATGGCACAGCCACACTCAGTAAAATCAATGCCAAAGATGTACGCATACTGGAAATTCATGTTTGTAATTGCAGCGCTGTATTATTTGATGGTCTTTATATGTTATCTCTTATGTCTGCTGCCTTGAATCAACTCTAAATAATGAATCATTGAACTGAACTCCTTTTCTTTTACACTTACCACACACACACACCATTAAAATCGAGTGAGTAATTGTGTGTTTGTCTATTAAATAGTGTGAAAAACTGCCTAGAGGACACCTTAAAAGAACTCTTATTCTTATTCACAAATTAAGACTGAAATATCCAAGTTTGTAGAAATAGCATAGGCCGGTGTGAAATGTGTTTTCATGTGTTTTTGTGGATTTTCCCTTTATGTCATCTGTGGCAAATATAGTGCAGCAACAATCAGTGGATAATGACGGAGGATGTCTCCAGAGACCTCAGCTAATTATCTCAACTTCCACCACCCCGGAGCCTCAACTGGCATCTGTGGCACCTGGTGCGGTTTCCCACCTGAGAATATGACACATTTGGAAGGCTATGATAGTAGAATACAAACCAACCACTGTTGTGCTTTGGTGACACAGTGCCACTAGTGTTTTGTGCTTAGTTTTAAGTTCTTCATGTGCCCTTAAATATATAAGCACCAATTCATATAGGAATATGCTCGATAAAAAAAAAAAAAAAGAATTATTTAGACAGTATCTTTTGAGCAATTGGACATTTGAGGGAACCTTTTGGGCAGGGATGGTCACGGATGGTGCAGCAGCACCACCTGCCCTGCCAACAGCACTTCAAAAAGTAGGCCAGTAAGAGAAACATGCATTGACTCCTTGTTTTGTCTTTGCATTTAAAATATATCACAAAATCTAGCATTTAGCAGCCTACTTTAAGGGGTTTCAGTGTTGATCTTCAATTTTGCTTTTGATTGGTGTCCAGGCCACGTCTTTTTATTGACCGACATTAATTTGTCACTGCCACTGGTGGATGTGGGCATCAACACTCCTGCAAGGACAAACTCTTTTCTCTTGTCGTATTGTGTCCAAATAACCCACTGGACTCCCATTTGTAGTTTCTCACTTATTATCTAGTATTTCAGAAGTTTTTTTTCCACATTCAGTGCTGAGGGTGAATTATGCCGCAGTTTGTCAGGGTACCATTAGCAGAGATAGGCCTAACAATGGTCAGGAAGGACATGCCACTGGTATCTTTTGATAGAACTTTGTGAAGGTTTCTATTGTTAAAATAATTTATACAGTAGTAGATTATAATCACATAAAGGCTTGTGTGAAGTGTGTTTCTTGTTGGATCCATTGCCTACATGGTGAATAAGTGAGGTAACTGTGTCTATGTATAATTTTATTTGCCTCTCAATTGAATTTGGTCTTGTTCATGAGGCTGTTGAGGAGAGGGAAATCCATTATAGTTCATTCGTAAAGTTAGTAGATCTTTAAGTTACAGTCCAAAGAAACACTGAAGCAGAGGACAACCTGACAGTGTATCTTTATTAGAATAACACATAAGATACAGTCCATCTCATCTCAAGATATTTTCACCTATTATGCTGTTTGTAATTATCAATGTGCAATTTAACGGGCTGTAAAACTGGATTATTCTCCTTATTGACAGAACTCAATTTTGTCAACCAACCAAAACTAAACGTAAAAGGTCAATCACGCCCCCCACCCCCCCCAACTAAAACAAAACAAAATAGCAAAATGTTGTGAATGATCTTCTGATTTTTTTTGCATGAATATCTGCTGTAGGTCTGAGTATACGTTCATTAACATTAGCTAAAACATGGCGGCCTGCGGACCAGTTGTTAGGCATGCAGCTCTGGTCTATGGGCCAGAGACACTTGCTCTCTTTCTTGTGCAGGCGCTGTCCCTCATGAACCTGTGAGCACGCTGCCCAACCCCATGTGACGCTGTAAAGGAATCTATTATTTTTTCGATCCTGAGGGAAGGAAAAAGGTCTCCAGCATCATTATTTTCCTTCAAAATGTAACTGACTTTACTGCACACCCTAATTTGCTTGCCGTAATTATAGGTCATGCTCCCCTTTTGTAATTTATAAAACCTTTTGTTCTTATCAATAATGAATGGGCTTTAGCAAATCATGGCGCTATAATATTTTGATATTATGAAAATGCTAATGCGTCAGGGACCTTAAGCCTTATCGGCCAGGTCCGATGCTCTATTAAACAGCCGGCAGAAGAAGTCGGACGCAAATTGCTTATGTTAATGCCCCAGTTGTACCCAGACAGGATGAGGAGTCTGCAATTAATTTCATCCAGGCGGTGGATGGACAGGCAAATTTATTTCCCTTCCACAGGATGGTGGCTCCCCCTCCTTTCTCACAGGTCTCCACGCAGAGAATTGGAAAGGCTCTGAGAACAAGAGAGAGAGGGTAAAAGGGAAAGTGAGAGGGGAGAGGTAACTTAGGAACGATCCGTGACCTAATTGAACAGCGGCGAAAAGGGAGGGCAGCAAGCAGGGAGACGAGAGGCTGAATCTCCATTCATTCCGCTGACAAGTGTTTTCACAACTTAAACCTGTTTTATTAATTGTGTTTGACATTTCCCTAATTACTTTCATTTACATCACATCAGCTCCTAGCAGATGATTAGACTGCATATCAATTCAGTGTGGTGCTAGAGCTTAGTGAGAAGATAGTGGGGCGACTTATACAGTATTATTCTATTACAAGTAGTCTAATATGATAAGCTCTCGTATGTTCACAGACAATGTGCCTTACTTCAACTTACTGAGTATTGGTGCTAACGAAGAAAAGAAGAAAAGTAAGTCCGGCATGGTTGACACTTGAATGGAGCAATGGACACAGGTCGACGTAGAGCCTGTTTCAACTAGAGCAGTAAACCACAATGCCTTGTAGAGTGTGGCCCATAAACACTTGATTAATTGACACCACTGTTTCCAGTTACATGAGCCCTTACCTTCCAAATGTCACACCGTGATAGAAACACAAGTGTGTTATTTTTATCCTGTCTTGGCATCAAAGGCATCTTCTCTCAGGAATATGGTAAGGCAGACAGCTTAGGTATAGTCACTGTGGCCTTACTGTTCATCTTGTTAAAACCCCTCATTGGGGCTCTCAGAGGAGCTGTCGACTGGAGACCCCACACCCTCTCCCTCACTGTCCTCTTATTTGTAATAGCGCACTCCCTGGATGATTCCCACTGCTGTGATGACAGCATTTTTAAAATAGAGTCTTTCTCGATATGGACAGGTTGTGGGCCACTGACTGCACACCAAGATGCCTCCTAGGTAAGCAAGAGCAACATCTCTATTTCAGACACTGAACCATCTCACCAGACTAAAACGATCGAAAGCAATTGCAAAATTGCTTTCAATCAGTACAGGGGGAGAGTAAAATGCACCATTTGGTTTACATTGTTGTTTTCATTAATTGTTTTCCTCATTAAGCTGAATGACAAGAGAAACCACCAATTCTTGAATCCAGCCCTAACCCTCAATCTTTCTGTCTACATGAGGAAATTCAGTATACAACTGTCTGTTTAATCCGAATAACAGTGATTCTTTCATTTTTAAATACATAATAGAAATGGATGAGGACTACTCATAAAAATTTATACCTCAATTCTCCATTTTAATTTATAGCCCACCCTCCAGGCACATATTATTCAAACATTAATATAAAAAAGAACTATACATCAAAAAGTGTCAGGTTTCACTTTTACTTCCATTCATAGTCATACATATTATATGTAGACTAGGCTTGACTGCTGCCCGTCTTTTAACAATTATACATTAAGTAACAAGCAGATTGATGGATGGATAATTCCCATATTCTGTATTCAATATAGTTAAATTTTAATGACCTTTTCGACACCGTTACTTTTAGCTGTTTAGATAATACACTTCATGCAAATTGTATAATTCTATAAATTTTAGATTTGTCTCCATTCATCTTTCTCTGTGTGAGAAGCACTAGAGATGTCCATTGTAAAATGTGATTAAAAGCAAGTTGAAATCATAAATGTATTCAATGTTTGCAACAGCTTTCTTTAGTTCTACTTTAGTTTCTTATTTATCCAAAATAAAATCAAATGTAGTCCGTAAAACAGAAAATAAATAACCGTCCATCAATCAAAATAGCTTCTGCTGAAGCACTTACGCATCTCTGATGTATGGATTATTTGTGGTGAATCAGTATCAATAATATGGAGATCAACCTCTGCTCTTGGATAAATTGGAACATACATGCAGGCTAATCTTCCTGTGTAAAGTATTGATGTGTAATGTTCTTGTTTCATCATCAATCCACCAATTTGATATGCTATTTGATACGAACAGACTGTTTGCCTTAGCTACAGGGGGCAAGGTAAACACTCAAATGGCAGTGGATTTTTATTTTTTCCCTCACCCATTTCAGTCCCTTATGTTTGGTAATCGGCATTGGTAAGTCAGAAGACATCAGCTTGACTCTATTAATTACCACCTGATCCTTTCTTCCTGGATAATTAGGTACCCATTAGTTCTAATCAAGTAGTTACTTAATTATTGCAGTAATTAGTCTAATGGTCTAGCAAATTGAAGCTTTATCACTTTCAGATACTTAATGTTCTTGGCAGAGTACATCACAAGTGTCAAGGCTTGGGCTTCAGCAATCAAGCAGTAGGAAAGAAAGTTTATAACGTGGCATAAATGATTTTGGTCTATTCATGTTTTAATGTGTTTACAGTCAAATATTAGAGCAACTGGAAAGTCCTTTAAGAGAACAGCGACGACACTCGTCAGTTCATCCTTTGAGAACTCATGAGAAGAAATGGGAAGAATTTGAACATGATTGCCAATTTCACATTCTAAATTCATGGAACGTGTGAACATGGAACATTGTCGGGGGTTGGGTTAGTGTGGATGAATGATGTATTCACATCCAAACAAAAAACTAATGTAATGGTTTAACACATGCTTTCTGTCTTTCTATATGCAGTGTCCTTCTGAGCAGCAACAGAATCATAACCAAGCACAACTGAAATGCACATGGATCACCATATGGACAGGTTCCAAACATGTTGTACAATTAATGGAAACATGGATTACTTACATTCCAGTTACATGAAAAATGCCATTTGGTGGATGACTTACTTGATATAAAGACCCTGAATTAATGTACCAGCTGAAAACCAAAAAATCTTCCACTATTTCTTGATCTCACTTCAGAAGGGAAGAGAAAAAAGCGTACATAGACGTAAAAAAAAAAAAAGTGAATAAGCACACTGCCATGTTAAGTATTACAGTTGAGCCTCAAGTTATGCGTTCTGAGCTTAAAACCTAAATGTCTATTTCCAAAACTGTAAGCTGCCACACCTCAAACTGACATGTTAATGTTAATTGATAGCAAAATACCACCGATGGACAAGATAAGCAGCAGCAATGTTCCAGGACTGAACTGTGTTGACATCAGGCTACTGTGATACACTAGCGTTAAGTTGGATGGAGGAGGGCAAGGTAAGCAGCCTAGCTATGCTACCAGCAGCTCTTTTTGAAGAATGCATGGTATTCGGCTCATTCATTTTCTTTATGGGTTGTTTTAATGTTCCATCAGACAGTGGTGAGATCAGACGCCAAATGTGTGCTGAGAGGTGGGTGAAAGCGGTGCACCAGGCCACAGAGGGAAAGTGAACGGGTTGTCTTCAAACTGCAATAAATTGGGCCGGGCTTGTCTGTCATCACCTTCCAATTAGCTTGTAGTTTATTGAGTCTGCAAGAGATGGAGGATGTTGGCAGGTGAGGAGAGGTGTCTGAAAGGTGCCTGTACCAGGAGTCCAAAATTAGACAGAGCTGACTTGTGACCCAGACATAGCATGAATGCATCCACCATGACCAACAGACATAAAGGCAAGACAAGCTAACAAAATATAGACTAAAACTTTAATCACCAGTACTCTTTTTACAGTAATTTCATCAATCTATGTTTTAGCTGTAAGCATATCCAGAATGTGGCTGTGTTACAATCTCATACTGGATAGGCCTCATCAAAACGTATTTTCTTTCAGCTGAAGAAATCTTCTTCTCACAAATGCACACACAAAATAAAAGTTTTATGAATTTTAAGAACAGAACATGAAACTAGTCTTCTTTACTTGACCTATTTGTCACAAAATACAGAATGCCCCACAAGATGCTTTCATAGAAAAAAATAAAAAAGGAAAAACCGGCAATGCTCCTTGCCATATGACAGGAGTGTGTGAAAACTGACACACAAGAGTTTTCAAATTGGGGCCCGGGGAGCCGAAGCATAAAATAACTTCAATCTCAGCAGCTCTCCAAGGAATAGAGCAGAGGTGCGACCAACAACAACACAACAACAGAGAGGCAGGAAGGGGTGAAGGTAGGAGTTATTAGAGGATAAAACATGCCTCTCCATCTCACTCCCTCTCTCTCAGGAACTCCAAGGATGATCAATGGATTTAGTCAGAGGGATATTCAAGCAGAAAATTGCTGCCTTTTTGCTTTTCTTTGAAGTATTTCCAGAATACATACCAAACCCCCTGTCCACCAAGGTTGAAAATAACAGCACAAGTGCAGTCTCTACCAGTAATCCTGGAAAAGGGAGAAGAAAGTGGGGGAGGGTGTTGGTGCAGGCACTGAATGTTAAAGGACGCAGAGAGGGCCTAGATTGAAACTTTGCAGGTATAAAATTGAAGGCAGCCAGCTGAACAGACATACTCAAACTATGGCTATTTTTCAAAAGAGAACCTCGCTGACCAACATGGAAACCTTTAAAAAAAAGGTTTCCATTCTATGGGTAGACAGAGCAATACCAGGCTGTGCTGATGCACCATGCTGTATAAGGCCCCATTCCAATCTAGTTACCTCTGAAATCAAACTGATTTTACTGTAGAAATGTTGACTATTTTGGTAAATCAAAACGTGTGTGTCTTGGATAATGTCTTTTGTTGTGAGGTAGAAAATATTGTGATTCTGCAAACATAAATGGTTGCTGACAGAAAGTAGGTTTTGTAGGGTCGCTGTGGTGGGGAAGGTTCTCTAAATGAGTCAGTGAGCCAAACTGTGCCAATGAGAGGCTGAACTCTAGTGTTGGACAGGGAGGTCCTCCCCTGCCCCTGGGGGCCCCTTCGGCACTGTGCAGATGACAGCAGAGGCATGTGGCACACTCGTGGCATTATGGATAGGACACAGCAATGGGGGACCAGGCTCCTCAGCTCCCTGCTGTGCGGTGTGATGGCCTCATCTGTTTTCCCATCGTAACTCTAATACATCTGCAGCGTATTCCCTCCTAATTAAGATTCCACAGTCCTATTTGTCAAAGGATGGACTGGTTATCACAGAGGGTAGTTTAGCCACAGTTTTTGGATTAATTGCCGGGCAAATCACCACATGCAAGACTGCTCAGTGAGTCCAAGCAAGAATACCACTGGCAGTAATTCTGCTTTTTTTTCATCTGTTATTTTTACAGATAAGCTGAGGGAAGCTTGAGGGAATAGCGGCTGGAAGCTATATGTCAGAGGCTGTTCCTCACTTATATTATTAATTAATGCTGTGTAGTCATTGTTTAAAGCCAAGGTTGTCCAAACTGAGAATTTATCAGGCCATCTAGATAGATAGATAGATAGATAGATAGATAGACAGATAGATAGATCATTTTTCATAGTTTAAAATACACGTTTAAATACAGTTATAACATACATGTTTATCTGTTATATAGTCTCAGTATTTGCCTCAAAATCTCAAAAAGTAAATAAATTTGATAGTGAAAAAGAAAATGTCTTCAATACAATGAAACAAAACATAGCGGGACTACAGTTTTTCAACAGGGGGTGCTATCCTGCGGTTGTCAGTTTCATAATGCAGCTTCCCCTTAAAACTTATGTGAATTGCTTGTTCATGATGATGATGTGATAGTCTAGCTCGAGAATGAACCCCACTATGGGCAGTTGGGGGACAGTTGATACTCTGTGTGAAATATCGCTGAAAGCGTGAGTGTGTGGGTTACAGTATATTTTCTAGCATGTTGTTCTAACCTTAGGTATATTGATTTCCAGAAACTGTCTGTTGTTCTCATTGTGGTGAAATATTTTATCCCCACAAAACCAAAAGTAAAACTACTATGATAATGGCTTTAATCCACATTGCCTGTAATTATAGGTGACAAATGTGCACGATTCACTTTGTGAAATCGAAACAACAATTGGCGCCATCACAGCTTGAGACATCCTAAGCATTGTAATAACAACCATCTATTTGCAACTGTCACTTGTTGAAAAATACTACCTTTGTAATCACAACAGAAAATACATTTTTGTATGTTACCTGTCTTTCAGAAACAAGGAAACATGGGAAATGATTTTAACTACATGACGGTTAGCACAATGTGTCCAGCGATGGCAGGGTGTCTCTAAAATGTGTTTAGAAATACGCACCTGATGTGTTGAATTTTGTTGCAATTGCATTATGGCTCTCCAGAACCCTTACGATGAATTCTCAACATGAGGGAACCAAGCTGGTTTGTCTTGGACATGCTGACATTAGCTAGTTAGAGAGCCACCGCCTAGCCACCTGACTAGTTTGCAAGCTAGCACACACTGAACACAATACAAGGTGTAAGGCAACTTGCTATGCTCACATTGGGAGGGGGATTGGTTTACTGGGGTGGCCTAGCAGTTAGAGAGACCGACCCATCACCGGAGGGTCGCTGGTTCGATCCTCGGCACCATCAGGAGGGCATTCCAGCTGTGAGCTGGTGATTGAAAAATGACTGGTGCCACAGCTACAGTGCCCACCGACACTGCCGAAGCGCCCTTGAGCAAGGCACCTAACCCCCAACTGCTCCAGGCGTGCTGTCCAATAGCTGCTGCCTGCGCTGTCCTCTGACCAGAAAAGTGCATATGTGTGTGGGGTGATGTGTGTATTTCTAGTCAGAGGTAGGATGCGAAGAAAGAAATTCACTGCATGTGTACATGTGTTAGTGTCAAATAAAGTTGATTCATCAACCAGTTCTTCTTCTTCTTCAGATGTAAAAGTGGTTATTAGCTATATGGACCGTATTCCCATTTCCTCCCATGTTCCACCTCTCT
>OOFE01021162.1:0-15501 GCA_900323365.1 Monocentris japonica | reverse complement strand
CCTTAGTACCAATTGAGCATTGTTTAAATGCCACAGCCTACCTGAGTATTGTTGCTGACCATGTCCATCCCTTTATGACCACAGTGTACCCATCTCCTGATGGCTACTTCCAGCAGGATAATGCACCATGTCACAAAGCTCAAATCATCTCAAACTGGTTTCTTGAACATGACAATGAGTTCACTGTACTCCAATGGCCTCCACAGTCACCAGATCTCAATCCAATAAAGCACCTTTGGGATGTGGTGGAACGGGAGATTCGCATCATGGATGTGCAGCCGACAAATCTGCAGCAACTGCGTGATGCTATCATGCCAATATGGACCAAAATCTCTGAGGAATGTTTCCAACACCTTGTTGAAAGTATGCCATGAAGAATTAAGGCAGTTCTGAAGGCAAAAGGGGGTCCAACCCGGTACTAGCAAGGTGTATCTAATAAAGTGGCCAGTGAGTGTATTTTGTGAAGCCACTATTTACCCAGGGAAGATTACGTGTTTTTCATTTAACCAAGGGCCAAATATATAAACGATGTAAATGCGTACGCACAAAAAGTGTGTGTACGCCACTTTCCATTTGTGTTAGGAGTCCCCTCTCCTCCTTCAGTGGCCCACACATTTGCAGTAATGTTATGTCAGCTCATTTCCTTATAACCTCATCCAGGCTCTGAACTAACATTTACTGCTGCAGTTTCCATTTGTATTTTATCTTTTATACATTGCATCTTCTTTGTAACGTCAGCGCTTTGGCCTCCACATAATAGCCATTTTCTTTTCCAATTTCTCCAACCATTCCTTGAACTTCAGTCTGTGGAATGTTGCTTCTTCGTCACACTCTTGACCAATGCAGTCGCCATTTCTTCTCGAAACTAAAATAACGATGGACATGTATATTCAAACCAAGCTAATTGTGTTTGATTCCAAAATGTGGATCAACTGTGACCATCTATTTATCAAAATTATTGATAGCACAACTTTATACTATTTAGTATAAATAGATTTTGACGAGAATACTTGTTTGACCGATTTTAAGAGGTATTTTATAAATACTGAATTACTTTTATTGATTTACTTGCTACTAAAAACTGTGCCAAAGGTGAATGCGACCCATATGACAATGCGTGTACACTTTGATGAATGTTGCACTTTGGTGGAAAACAAAAACTTGATTGTAATTCAAACAAGTGTGCATATGGCGTAAATATTTATGCCCATCATTACGGTATTGCAAGAGTGCAAAAACATTGACATTAAATCAAATAATGCTGCAAACTTCACCTGACAACTGCTGCAGAGATTACCTGTCCGCTGCGTGTAGCATTTTTCAGCCTAGAAAAACACTTTTCGACGATAGACATGCTTTCTCAACAACAATTCAATCTCGCGATCACAAGACAGATCGGCTACACTGCCCTAAATTCACTTAGTGCTGTCCTTGAATGCGCTGTCCACTGGCAGCATTGTGTTGACAATTTTGACGCGTGTAACGCAATCTGTATATTCACAGATCCGAGCTGGACAGATAACATTGGTCTCTACGTACAGCAACACCGAAAAGAGATACGACAAAACTATTCAATAACTTTACTGTTATATAGTGCAGTGTTCCCAGAATGACTGGAATTGATCCGGGAAGTTTGAATCTGTGAATATATTTCCAACTTTACCGAAGTTCAGTGGTTCCTGTAGATTTTTTAGTTTCAGTAGGTTATATAAAACACAGATAGAATACTGAATTAAACTAAGAGTATAGTTTTGACGTTTGAAAGCCTAAGGTGTTGCTATTGGACTGCAATAGGCTTTGTTTAGATTCTCGCTATTGTTTGCGACAGAAATGCCTTAATAGATTTTTCTGTAGATTTTGTGCACTTGATGGGGTAGCGGCAAAGCACTCGCTCTCTGTCTCCTCGGTCCTATCAGACCACAACAAGGCTGACCGAGGCAGGATGAGGTTAATTTTTTTTTTCTGATCGGAAGTGTGGGAGGAAACCTTCGGCTGGGTCAGATGTCCTCAGGTCCCCGTCCATCTTAGGTTTACCGTAAGATTAAGCATTACAAGTTTAACCGAGCTGGTCCATGGAGCAGCTAAAGCAGAATGATAAAACTTTCATATTTTATGCTATTCACTAACCCCTTCTTTTGTGGAACCCCACCTACAGCTCTTATCCTTGAACTTCTCTCATTCCTATACACCATTGTGTATGGAGTTTGCAATGGTACCAAAAAAGATGTGCCTTTATTAAAATGAACACACGATGAGTATATGACTTTGGTACAAGGAATATATGTTTCCCATCTTATGCTTACACTAGTACTTTCTTAACATCTCCCGCAAACGTCATCTGTTACATTGGTTAAAAAGCCCAGTCTATGGGATTGAAATAGCGCGTTTACACACGTAGCTGAAACAAATTAGACTTAAAGCGTAAAAAGACGCTTCAGGTCGCAGTGACGCACGTGAGACGTAGCTGGAGTGCGGTACGGAGCCGGTGTGGACCGCAGCGTTGATTAATAAGAACGTTTCTGCTGCGAGAGACGCACGACTGATAAACGCGGCTGAGTCGCGTCTTGTGTAGACCAAGCTTAACGAAAGATACGCATCATGGTAAGTCATGGGGAGTTTCCTGTACATGGAAACAGAGGCAAAATGGTATCACAATAGTTTTGTTAAGTCAAAGGGGAAAGTACATAACAGAAACAAATATAAGGTTATTGAGAACGAATAAAATCATCTACGAGATTAAATATGGGGACTATGCTCTGTGAAACTGAAAGAAAAACATCCAAACGCTACACAGGTTGCGTCACGTCAGTAGCATGTAAAGCCCCATTAGTTGTGCGTTGCTCATGGGAGCTTTGTGGTGCGTTCAAGTGATATCCACTTCCTCATCACACCAGAGGGGTGCGTTCTCTCCCCACTTTTCCTGTCTCTGAAGCTCTGATTCAGGTTAGATGTACAGTGGCAGCTGTTGTAAAATTCATCTATCTTGCATCATTTAATCTGCATCTATCCCACATCAATACTGCAGGCAATACTTTCTCAAATGTTATACAGTAGAATGACATTTTTATATTATTAAACAAAACTATTTGTCTCAACCAACCATTTCCTAGACTGTTCCTTGTAACTTCTGATGGCTGAATAAAGTAAAACTTGATTTTTCCCAAACAACTCTTCCTGGAGGTGGAGCAAAAGCACAGCAGTAGTTCAGGAAGTAAAAAGTGGGACTTCTACAATGGCTTCATCTGCATTTGATCTCAGCACGGGATAATATATTGTCACACAATATATATACCCAATCCATTTAAGTCCCAATATGCATTGAGAAGAATTATTTAAAAAAAAAAAAAAAATCAGCATCACAATGTCATGATAGCAAGATATTGTGAAATACTTTTAGACTGGACTTTACAGGGCAGAAGAGAGCTGACTAACTACACGAGGCAAACAAACCTCCCCTCCTAGCACTGGAACGTACTTACACCACTATAGTACCTGTCTTCGTCGCCAGCAGCTGCAAACGACACCCTCCCGGCCCAACAGCGTTTCCATACCAGAGAATGCAGTCACCCCCGAGAGAGCAAGCAATGCCTCACCCTCTCCTTTCATCAGTTCAGTCTCTAGCCACACTTCACAGTCACAGGTATGATCAATCAGTTAACCAGTGACAGTGGGACAACAATCACTGCTGCTTTACTACATTGATTCACTTTACACTCAACACTACTGTATTTCCAGATGTTGCATTGTATCTAATTCCTAATTTAACTCAATGGACTGGATTGGGGCCACCAATGGTGAAAATGTATACACTTATGGTAGTGTAAGGATAAGTGTCCACGAAATGAAATGTTCTGATTAACACCTGTTACACTATTTCACTGTTTTATACTATGTTGACCAAGATTTCATACCTCATCCTCACCATCTGTATACTTTGGCTTTTATCACATTGTACAATTTCATGAGGACAATGAAAGACCAAGAATCAAACCAGATGGGATGTACTTTTGGAAAAGTTTATTCTGAAATGGATGATAATAAATAAAACTTTTCGGGGAAGGGGGAGAGGTTTGGCGGCCAATCCACGACAATCCTCCAGCACCTTTGGCGTTACTGGACCAGTGATGGCGTGACTGAATGAGGTGGCCGGTGGGATGGGAGGGATAAACCCTCACTTGATGAGCGGTCACCCCTCCTCCCCCGTTCCTCACCCCATGTGGTGGGTGGAGACACGCCCCGGGGGGGGGGGTAGAGGCCAGGCGAGGGGGCCTACAGCAGAGAGGTCTTGATGATGTCCAGAGAGAGGAGGAGGGTTGGAGACGAAATGGAAAAGAAAACAAAATAAACAACAAGATGGGTTGGCTTCAACATCCCTTGTACATAGTCCTTGTCTTTCTTAGGTTGGTCTTTGAAACAGTGTGGATGTCCTCACACTGTCGGGCAATCTGTAGACAAGCTACAGCTTTCTCAGCACTCCCGCTGCTGGCCTCTTACACAGACATGATGTGCTTGACGAAAGCTGGAGAAAGAGAAAGATAATGTGACACCTACTCTTACAAAATGATTGATGGCAAAAAATAAATCTAACAGTTACTTTTTCCTCAACTCAGCCAACGCTAAAATGGATCACTCATTCTGTAAGAATGTAGGTAACTTAAGTCATTTTAGAAATTTTGAATGATGAAGTTCAGATGTTTGTTTTTTTTATTTATCCAAAGTTTATATTGAACTCTTCATATGTGCAATCCACTACATCGACTTTGACCTTCATTATTTTTTGTATACTTGAACAAAAGGACAACAAAAAGTATGGAGTCTGTCATACACCGTTGTAGCTGACAGGAAATGGCCATATTAGGAAGTGAAAGCTTACCCTCATAGTGCACGCTGCCGTTCTCGTCCTCCTGGCCCATCATAAGGGCATCAATCTCGGGCTCAGTCATCTTCTCTCCTGTAGATGCACAAGGAGCCATGTCAGGAACACACTCTCCATTTCACTCATATGCACACACACTCACACATTGTGCGTGCTAAGCAAACTATATTTGTGTGCGTCTATATTTGGCCCTGGTGGGGGACTTCAGACTCACCCAGGGTGGACAGCACGATGCGCAGCTCAGCGCCCATGACTGTGCCGTTGCCCTCCTTGTCGAAGACGCGCAGACCCTCAATGTAGTCATCGACGGTACCCTTCTGGAGGGCATCGACGGTCTTCAGCATGGGCAGGAAAGCTTCGAAGTTGAGCCTCTTGTTTGCCATGTCTGTTGATGAAAAGCAATCACGAGCAGGGCACCAAAATTACACACAGGTGTTGGATCAAGCGCAAGGTATTTTGAAGCACGATGAAAAAGTGTCTCTCAAAAGTTATGTCATCGCCATTCCAATGTTTAATCACGTAAGCTGTGCGTGTTCATTTTGAGCGTGCGCGCGGTGGGCGCTCACCATCGGCGGATGGGTCGCCCAGGATCTGCTTCACGTCCTTGTTGGTGGGGTTCTGGCCCAGAGCGCGCATGATGTCAGCCACCTGATTGAAGGCCACCTGGTTGTCACCAACTCTGTCGAAGAGACCGAAAGCCTCCTTGAAGTCTGGAGAGGAGGGGAGGGACATGAGGGCACACTGAGTTACAAAGTACAGACATAATATATATGCATTCATTCATCTTAAAATACAGCAACAAACTGTTACGATTCCAAACAGTTTAAGAGGAAAAAAGATCAGGTGGTTTGTAATCCTGGTCCTCTGTAGCTCAATGGGTAGAAGTAGCAATGCCAGGTTTCAGGGGCCACACGTGCTACAAAATGTATGTGCTTTGGATAAAGGTGTCCATCAACTGCATATGTTAAAAGACAATGTGTCACTTCTATTGAACATGAAAATGAAATTGTCCTTTTTTCATGACTGACATGAGAGCAATGTTTCCTTTTTGGCTCCCACTAGATCCACCCCCTTGTGTTTTCTATACCACCTCTTAGAGGGTCTTAGTTAGGTATGGCAGGTATCTGTGTTGGAGGATCAAAACAGTGAAAGCCACATTGTCCCCAGCTCATTGGGAGTGACAGCTGTATCCAAGCAGAGCAGAAAAAGGTACTGAGAGGGGCCCGAACAAGGGCTAGCTATTTCTATGAATCCTACCAGGAAGCCAACTGAAAGTGATCTGCTGACGGATTAATGCTCTTATGTGATTTCCGAACAGCAGCAACAGCTGTACCTGTTCCCCCCCCCGCGCCTTCACTTGCATTTGGGTGGCATTTAGTGCCACGCCGGGGGCAACTGATACACCCTGAGAAAGTAACCCAGGCCATATAGAGGCATCGCCCCGTGGCCCCGCTCGAGTTAAACATAAGAATGCTGACTACGGCGTAATCAATACCTCCTCCTGCACAGCCTGCCTGCATTCCACTGGCGCAGGCTTGCCGCTCAGGTCTTCAGCACAAATGTACCAGAGTGTGCCGAAGCAGCAGTTTCTCGGTTTTGGTTTCAGAGAGTTGCTGAATTTAACTTGTGTAAAAACTGCTACTGATCACGATAGGGTGTAATTCTGAGTTACGCTACTCTGAGCAGCACAAATTTGAAACTTCAAGCTGGGTATATGGCTGTCACTTCCAGATGAGCTTACAATTAAAGTACTGAAAATATCCATACATGCACAAATAGCATAATGTACGCCTGCTACAAAATTCAATGGATCAAAAGGTCATCTTGTCCAGTATAGGGGGCCCAGATGCAGAACCGCAGCAAATGCCTTTTTGACAAACGTGGGACAATGCTTATAAGGGACGTGTCTTTCAGCAGCGAACAAAGGGTTGGTGGTGGTGGTGCTGGGGGATCACAAAGTTTGGATTCCTTGTGTAAGGAGATGCCACTGAGCCTGCGTCTTAAACCTTGGACTGGGGATTAACACCTCCGCAGTGTAAGGGCCACTGTGCCATGCAAGACAAGGCTGGGCCGGCTTAGAATAGCCAGAACTAAAACCTCCCTCGACAACTGGACAAGTCCTCGGAATGACATCCTCTACGTTGGTCTTCCCTCTGGACCCGTTTCATCTCGTTGCCCATTTTAATTTGACCTCAAGCTTCAACTATAAAGGGTCTGGGGGCAAATGTGCATCTATTTTGGGGGTTTCATTGGTATGAAAAACATTGCTTCAAGTACAAGTGACAAAGTAGACTGAACTATGGAGAACGATCAAAGGGCATATTGTTTCCTGCTGGTAACAAATGGTAAAAAATGTCACTTTGTAGGACAATGAGGGAACAGGTTTCGAACAAACAATCTCACATGGCACCTAAGTGTATCTGCAATGCTTGAGAGCTTGAGAAAGGAATGAGGACGAAGGATGCTTCTGGTGGTCACTTACCCTCAATCTGGTCCGCTGTGAACTCGGCAGCCTGTCACACACATAAATACACACCAATGTACACATGCGCCGACACATACACACACACAACACAATGAAATTAATGATTGTTGTGTATGAGGACAGCACAAGCACACAGATAATATCCACCTGATGTATCAATTTCTGAACAAAGCTCAAACTAAAACGTCAGCCTTACACCTTATTGCAGTAAATCGTCAAAACGGTGCACTAAATACTAAATGCTGGGTGATGAATCGGAGTGACTGATGAATTCCATGCATTCAGATATACGCCTACACAAATATTGATAGAAACATGGATATATTCCAAGGTGGTGGTCCTGGGCCCAATGTAACAACTCAACCTTGGAATCTCCAGAGAAATAAACTCCACAAATTGTGGGCAATGATAAAAAAAAAGCCAGCCTTGATTTATCTCTCTCTTTATTCTCTAGCATGATCTCAATGATGCCGTTAGAGTTGACAGCTACAATTTCAGGCTTTTTTTTTTTTTTTTGCAGTGGTATCCAAACCCATGACAGAAAAAAATTGCCCCCGGTAAAAAGAAATCTCAAAAGTAGCTCCACCGGTACCGCCCCACCCAAAAAGGTCCAAAGACACCAATTTGTACACACCATTTTGGAGAGTAGGAGATGGAAGAGCGGAAAGAAAGCAGAAGAGAAGCTGGAGTCCCAAGAGAGAGTGGTCCTGAGCCATGGTCAAAGCCCCCTCTTATTTATCCCGGGCCTGTGATGTCACATATGTTAACAGGGTGGATCAGATGACGCATTGGACCGTGTTTAACTTTCTTAGGGCAAACGGAAAGGAGAGCTGTGCTCCCTGAGCAGTGGGAGTAGGCCTTTAGAAGGGGACAGGGCTATTTTTAGTTTCAAGACTCTTGTCTTTGCTCAGCATTTGAAATGGCTTTTTTTTTTTTTTTTATTAATCAACATCCCTGAAGAAAGAATATTTTTTTAAAACTGGGCTTGACGTGATGCGTTGTCGATCTGTGTCCGTGAACCTGAAACGCTGAAAACCTAGCTACCTACCGGCCCACTTCAGAGGATCTCCAAGCCCAGAAAGCTCATTTCCAAGGTGATATTTTTAAACAGTGAGAGTGCTCTTCCTCTTATGGTTAAATAGGGACCGGGCAAAAACTCACTTGAAAAGTGGGTTCCATTCGAGCAGGCATTTGGAAATCAAGAAGTGAAGTTATGAACTGAACTTGATATTGATTTCATATTTATTAGTGGATTACATAAAATTCATGGACATTACCCTTCTTTAGGCCTATCCTTGGAGCTCACAACCTAGGATCACAAATAGGAGGAATTTACCTGATTGTTTGGCAACAATTGAATGGCTTTTGCAACTTTTATTTCAATAGTTTTACCACTGTGCAGTTTGCCTTACTTTATATAAAATGAAAAAGGGTCAAAATCCATTTCTTTACTGTCTGTTCTGGTGTGATGAGAATTGTTTTAGGCCCATGGATAATCACATTGGTATCAAGATCTGACAATACAGATAGGTATAATGGAGGAATTGCAGACAAGACTGCATTAATTAAAGCATTTAGTTCATGGGGATTGACTGGGCTAACTGAGCAGTGGTAGCATCTCCATCTCCACCAACGCTCTCCAAGGTGCTGATCGTGATATTGAGATTTGTATCGATGCACAAACAAAATCAATCGTGGCAAGTGGAAATTTCTGATGAATGTTGTCTTAACAATGGTATTACAACACAAAATAGGCCATAGCAACAATTCACCAGATCAAAAGGAGGAAGAATTACTCTCGAGCAGTGGTTCCCAAAGTGGGGTCCAGGGACCACCAGGGGTCCTTGAAAGGGGTTCCTGGAAGTCCCCAGCAAAATGAAGAATAGATTCATTTCTTGTTTTGGTTTATTTCTGTGTTTTAGAAGAAGGGGCAGTGAGAGAATATATAACGATGATTTTGTTCATTGGTTTCACAGATGCTTATATTATTACGTACCAAGTTATATCTTATGAAAAACATTTAATTTGCGAAACCGTTTCAATCAAATGACCCATATCAAATCATTACCAACTGAGCGTGATGCTCAACTATTATCAACTGCATAGTGGTCAAGATTCATGTCTTGACTAGTCCATTTACTTTGCATTGAAAGTGAAAGGAGGCAATCTCTATCCCAGACATTTACCTAGCCAGCTCCGAAGTTCCCTTGCAAACCCCCAATGGTCACTGTATGGTCAAAATATCAACAAATGAATGAATCAGCTGATGGGTTTACTTACTTGTATTATGCTCTAAAGGTGTATGAGACCTTGTTTTTCCATCCACAAGACCAAAGAGAACAGTCAACGATGCCTCTGCACATATCCTAATAACTGTTAAAGATCAAACCGTTCCGATATGCATCCTACAATATCTAATACGTAATACGTGACTGAATACATAGTGACAAAGTATCAATAAGTGCAATCCATACTTAAGTTTGGCCAGTATTGTTCATGTCTATGTAAGGTCTTTTGACTAGCTGCAACTTTTGATTGGGAAGTAGTTTATTTGGGTGATCATGGGGTGATTATTGGGTTGCTAACCTTTTGCTTTTCCAGGATCAAAGCTTGACCATAAACACTTGTTGAGGATTATGAAGAAGTTTCCTTGACATCTCCAAAACCAGGCCTGGAAAACCCTTTAGTAATTCCATGAGTGTTCCTGAAACCTGAGTAATCGAACATCAGTGTTAACGCTCTACATCTACATATGTGTTTATGCTGTATATGTTATACTGCAGCCTGAAATTCATCAGTGACTATGTCAAAAACACAGATGATTATATCCTTAAAAACACAGCAAAAATCTTAGGTCACTCGTAACTTTAAAAGCCCAGAATGTGCTTTTTGCCCCAAAGGACAGAGTGGGACATCTGAGAACAAGGGCAAGTCCAGACGCAGAGGAGAAAAGATGGTTCACTGATACCATGAGTAGCTGATGTGTGCATGCTGGGGGGCCGTAGCAGACAAACTTGTAATCAGCTCTGTAACACAGATTGGTAATGTCCCACCACTAAAGTGCAACAGGACAAGAGCTGGAAGACTTTTGTGAGAGTGAGTGTAAGTGAGTGAGTGAATGACAGCGATAGACAGAGAGTCTGTGTGTGTGTGTGTGAACTTGGAAGACATGCCTGTGTGACCACGCCCCTGGACAGATGAGATCTATTTTTACTCCCATCTCTGCAGGAGGTGTTCAGTTTCTCCTCAACTGGGCTGGTGGAGGTGGGGGTGGTTGAGAAAGCGAAGGCTGCGAGCGCCTCAGGACTCTCTGGTACATTCCCCAACCCTGCGCTCCCCTTCCCCTCCCCATCAAGACCCTAGCTGGGTCAGCCTCACGTCGTAAAGAAGCAGAGGCACGGGGCTTAAAAAAGAGCAGTGGCATTGTGTCGCTGCTTGTTTCTCAGGGTGTTACATGAGCCTTATTAGGAATAGAGATGGGGCCAGTTGAGCCAACAGTTTAGATGCACTAGTAATGTATGTGGCTTCACTCGCCAGCTAAATGCCTTGGAACCGAGAGGTTTATGGTGACAAGAGAAGTCACATTGCACTTGTGTTACCACATGGTTTGCGAACACATTTCCTGGTCGAATTAAATCAAAGCAAATCACACCAAGAGTATTATTGAACTGGCAGTATCCAGTACCACAGAGGGCTATGAAAAGTGCAACCTGAGTAACCAGATTTTGACTGTAGAAAGAGCTATGCTTGAAGTTTAAGTTTCAAGGTGAATTTCTGTTATTGCCTCCCAAATGGAGGTGATAGTGTCAGACGTAATTCGCGAGGAGGAAACACTCTACGGAGCCTTTGTGGTTTTTCTTTACCACTACATATCTGCTCCAAAAAAGGAGCAGATGTGAAATTCAATCCACAGCAAGAGCTGCAAAGAAAAAACAGACACGCTGCTTATTGTTGAGACAGTGCAAAAGACAGACGACAGCTTACATCACACCCAATGTCATGGGTGACACTTTTACTGTGCCCATACTACATTAGCGACACAGCTTTTACATATAGAACATCATACTAACTTTGCTGTTGAAATTGGCTCTCTGTAAAGAAAAATCCTATACAGGGAAACTAAAGCATCCATCCCCTTTTTTTGACACATTGATCTACAGAATAACAGAAATGTACATAGCTGTAAACAGCAAGGTATTAATCAAACTTCACCAAAGTTAGGGTGTGATTACATCTTTTGAACACTTCTTTGATTAAACTTTATTCAAGACATCACAAGCTGAGTAGCATACAAAGCGGTAGTATTAATGTATGTACATAAAAGTGACCAAAAAAAAGCTAGAGAAGCCCTCTCCTTTGCCATATCATTGACATAATAAACTAGCCGAGCTGTGAGTAAGATATATCCTGTTAATAAGAAGTTCCCAGTGGAGAGGAGTAGGTAAGACATGGCACACTGTCCAAAGCAATACTCAAAGTCAGCCACTGTGACGCAAATACCATCGAGTCAATGACACGAGACCCTAGGGGATGAAGGAGTTGTCAAGTACAATTCATGGAGGTGAATGCAGTGTCTGAATGCAGTGAGTGTGTGAGAGAGCAATAGTGCAGGACTTTTCGTTATCATATTTTCTGAAGTGTGGGTGGGGAGGGCAATCTGCGGATACCTTTACACCTCAAAGGCTGGGAACTTTGATTTCATTGGCTGCAGAAGGTCGGCCAAGAAATAGATGGTGCCTGCCATGCCTGCAAACAGGAAGTGACACAGTAAGTTTACATATACAAACAAGACAACTTCAATCCATCATTATTGGCGGAGAGAGAAACTTTAAAGAAGGATGCATTATAACAATGTGATATTTTTTGGCTCGTGGGAAATGACATCACATATTACCTTCAAAAAGGGAAAAGGGAGTGTCTGGCGTCCGGCATCCGTGTTTGCCATAGTTCATGCACCAGTGCGCAAACTGGAGGGAGAGGGAGAGGGAGAGAGAGAGAGAGACCGTGTCACAACAACACTCTCATTCCATCACAACAGATGCCTGAATCTTGATCGTCTCAAGAGAATAGTGAGCAACGTCAACAACTGCTAAAAATTGTGCCCCTCTTAGTGAAATACTAGCATCTGCCGAGGTATCAGATTGTGACCACAATGTCATTCTGTCACACTGGGAGCAAGTAACGGAGCTTCGGTGAGACATCTAAAGAGTCTAGTTCCATCCTCTATGAATAGATCCATATTAATGAAAGTACACATGGGACTCGTGCCACCTGGAAAGGATCCAAAGAGTCCTCGGTACCAACCGACATTGTCTCCGTTGATGCCGACTCGCACTGACAGCTACCGACCTATTGTCAATAAACATAAAAAGCCCCGCTTCTCAGACGCCCGTCGTTACTTGAAGAATTGTTTTCAATTTTAAGGCTGGCTGGCGGTGGTATGATTGGTTGTACTTTGAAGTAAGTTTAATATGACTTTCACATCTTACATCAAAGTCAATTTCTTTCGCTGGTTGTGGCTGTTGGTGGTGAATGCTAATTTTACCTCTTGCTACAACTACCACCGAGGTGCCATTGAGCAAGGCACTTGACCCCCAACTGCACCAGTGGAGCTGCTCGGTGGCCAACAGTTGTACCGGGCAGCTCCCAGATGTAAATATGGGAGCGTGAAGTAGGGTGTTGCTGAAAGTAGGGTGTTGCCGAAAAACAGCTTATGTGACTTCCAAAAAAATCCTTGAAAAATAAATACTGCAAAAATACCCTTTTAAATCTTTTTGGGAAGTTTATTATTTCTTGGCAGAGCACCTCGTTAGAAGGCAATACAAAAAGGTTTGCCTGCCATATGTTCATCAAAGAGCACAGATGCTCAGTCAACTTTCCATGGATAAATAAAGTTTTAAATAATAATAATATTTTCAACTGTCTGCTCCTAGTTTCCAGCACAGATTTAATACCTCAATCAGATATGAAACCCGCTACTGATCATTGAGTGAGTAGCTGAGTACACCCACCAGGCTCACTGTTGAGGCATTTATCAGGCATTTGAATGCCTGTTTGGTTGGATGCACTAGTCTACAGCCCTGCCTCTAATGTGTTCTCACCATGCAGGCTCTGTAGAGGTACTTGGGATCCTGGGTTTGCCGGTAGAGGGCCAGGAAGGTATAGGCATTGCCTGCCACGCCGTGACAAAGACCATAGCCCTTCTTCAACAAGCCACAACGCCACACCACCTCCCCACACTGCATGGCATCTCCCAGGTACTGGGGCACACCGAACACCTGGAACAAGGAACAAAGTAGAGGAGAAGAGGAGACATACATATTTAGGAAGGCCATTTATGGTCGTGTGAAGCTTAATGGGCACAGGATGACATTGTCGTAGTATTAGGAATGGCTGTGTAGCATTTAGCAGGAAACTCCTTAACAGGTGCACCAAACAGGGTTTTGGAAAGATCATTTTTAAATCTCAGAAAATATATATTTCTAATGAATTATCATGTTTTTAATGTTGATGATGAATGCCATTTTCTTCACATTCCTTTCTGGAGGTCGCAAGCCAAAAAGGTTGCAAACTGCACCTATGGCATTCTCTAAATGCGTTACAGATATATCACTTTACATAGCAAGAGGCAATCTGAAGAGAATGACAACAGTGGCTAATCCAAATGCATACACAACATAAAGTGCCTTCTAAACTAGATGTGCAACACATCAACACTATTTGATCAACTGCTGTGTGATAATGGAGGTTGCGTGTCTTGTCATGACTGCATTCGCTGCGCTGGAAAGACATTAGTGCTTGACAGAAACAACACTCTTCACCACTAGATGGCACTATGATCCTGTAAGAGAAACGCACCCTTTTTCAAATTTCTAAAGCATTTTGCTGCATGTTGGACCAAGAGTAGATGCTATATTGTGCAGTCTAGTATTACAATTTTGGAAAGGAATACACAGCAAACTCATGACAGCAGTTGTTCAGTATATGCAGTATATGCAATGTTTCAAGGTGAGGTGGTCAAATTGAAGAGTTTCATTCCAAAAGTAGTAAAAGTGAGACATCCGCCTTTTAAAAATGTGACACTACTCTTATAGAATAATCACTAGCAAAAAGCAAAAACGATGCCATTTTTCAAGGCTATTAGGTAACCTAGACGCCAGAATGCTAACACATTTACGCACAGGATTCTCTCTATCATAGATTTTGACTGATGAACTTTTGATGACTTTTTTCTCAAAATGGATTTACAGTTTTTGCAACAGAACTCTTCAGCTGCCACTTTAACCTTTACCTTGTAGGCCTGCAGGAGCATGTAGACCACCCCTGGGGATCCATGGCACCAGTGCACCAGCAGGTCACGTTCATCACCAATAGAGGGAGGGAAGTTCCCTGAGGGGCATTTGAGACGGCAGACATGGTCGACGCTGGGCTTCACCAGCCTGTGGACCCACTCTTCTCTAGAGACAAAGCCTGGCTGTGAGGGGCGGAGATTACATATTATAGAGGAGACTAGGAAGCAACAGGTGGCAACTTAAGTGCAATTCTATATAGGTAGGAACAGACAGATTGACGTTGGGATACTTGCAACCAGTGCCCGAAATTAGCCTTTTGGCTCAACTAGGGCTGGTAAACTCAAAAATGTACTTACCAACAGTAATTTTTACCAGCCAAAATAATGAATATACATATACACCAATCAGCCACAATATTAAAACCACTGACAGGTGAAGTGAATAACATCGATTATCTCGTTACAATGGCACCTGTCAAGGGGTGGGATATATTGGGAAGCAAGTGAACAGTCAGTTCTTGAAGTTGATGTGTTGGAAGCAGGAAAAATGGCCAAGCGTAAGGATCTGAGCGACTTTGACAAGGGCCAAATTGTGATGGCTAGACGACTGGGTCACAGCATCTCCAAAACGGCAGGTCTTGTAGGGTGTTCCCGGTATGCAGTGGTTAGTGCCTACCAAAAGTGGTCCAAGGAAGGACAACCGGTGAACCGGCGACAGGGTCATGGGCGCCCAAGGCTCATTGATGCGCATGGGGAACGAAGGCTAGCCCGTCTGGTCCGATCCCACAGAAGAGCTACTGTAGCACAAATTGCTGAAAAAGTTAATTCTGGCTATGATAGAAAGGTGTC
>OOFE01021160.1:5933-26366 GCA_900323365.1 Monocentris japonica | reverse complement strand
CGTGTGTGCTTGCAGACTGATTAACGAGGGCCAAATTGACTTGGTGGTCAACCTGCCCAATAACAACACACGCCACCTAAAGGACAATTTCCTCATCCGCAGAATGGCTGTAGACCATGGTGTTCCCCTCATCACTAACTACCAGGTCAGGAACTGTCACACTACCTACTATCTACACTGTGACTGGAGATCAGTGGTGACACTGGTTGTAGGGATGATGATTAACTTACAATGAGTGCAACAGTAGAATAAGTAGTATAAGTTTCAGTTCAATCACCAAAAATACAAGCAAACATAATGACGGAGTGCAGAGGTCAGGGCCTTAGTACACTTACACAACATTGAAAGAGACAGAAGAGATTTTGTGTCCACATTGCATGGCTGCTTGAAAGGCTGTCAGGCAAGAGAAATCAAGCGTACCCCTAGCTCAAACATGTATAACTGCATCATATGTATATTTTACCCAGGCCAGATGATGATTGTAACAATGTCCAACCTTTCACAAGTCATTTTATACAATGAGTGAACAAGTGTACCAAATGACGAGGTTATAAATGAATCAAATTTGGAAAGACACTTAAAATATCATCATTGGATCACCGTGCTTGCTGAACTCTGGGGGAAAAAAGTTTTCATTTTGTTTTGCATGGGAATGGTTTGTCTGTGTGTCTCAGGTGGTCAAGCTGTTTGCTGAGGCCATCCACTATGCTGGGGAGCTCGACACCACCAGTCTCTTCCACTACCGGCAGAAAGAAAGCCAACAGAGAGAGGCTGGCCAGCAGGGATAGAGCCCCCTTTCCTTCCCTTCATTCTCCAACATCACACTGCAACACCAGGGGGCTACACAACTCAACAGACTGCAAGGACATTTGGCTTGTAAGCTGTCAAAGAACTGTGCTTCAATTTCTGAGAGGCTGAATTATCCAGATGACTCTCCATGGTTCCTTAGCAGGTCTGGTGGAGGAGCGAGTGGTTCTTAAGTCGTTTAACAACTTGTTGCCTCTTGTTCTTATCCTGTGATGTCAGGGAGATGTTGAGCTATTTTAGTGGCAAGAGTAGCAGCCTGTCCATAGTTGCCATGGCCAAAACACTCCGATTGATACCAGGCTTCAAGGGATTACTCTACTTTCTTTTAACACAGATTAAATGTTGATACATAAGGGGAAATGGAATGATACTTGAGCTGCGTTTTCATGAAAGTAGATCCTGAAGGGAAACATTTCTTTTTTTCTTGTTTGCACTAGACTGGTGCATAACATTGTTACAGTGCTAGCGCAGTTGTATTTTCTCTTTTTATCAATGCGCAGTGCGCAACTTTGAACTTTCTGGGCCTCTGTAACAATCAAATCCTTCAGCCTCTCAGCTCTCCCTGAGCTTGTTTTAACAAGGGCCAAACCTTAGTCCAAACCTTCATGCAGTTTGGGTTTGGACTAAAGATGGTGTTGTGGACCCCACTGAAATCACATGTATGTAGTACACACCGATCAGCCACAACATTAAAACCACTGACAGGTGAAGTGAATAACATCGATTGTTATGGAAGCAAATAAGGGTCATTCATATTTTGAGCTTGTGAAATGATGTTCACAAATAATTTCACAGCCTGCAGTTGTAGATCACCTTTTCTGTGCATGTGAAAAAAAATTGCATGCACATATCTGAATGTGTGAATGTGTAATAAAGTTTTGCAGCTGTAGAAATATTTTGTGCATGTGTAAACAAGTTTTGTGCACACAGATATAATTTGCATGTGCAAAACGTTTTTGTAGCTGTAGAAATATTTTGTGTATGTGTAATTAAAATTTGTGAAACCTCACTGTTGAAAATATTCCTGCACAAAGTCTGAGAGACGGATGCACAAATTTCCCATCTGTGTATGCGACACTGAAGTTACAAGCTACAAGCTACGAGTCACAAGCATGAATTTTGACCCTGTTTTTACGCCTGAGCTGACTAGCCAACCAGCACGTTGCCCACTAACCATCCAATCAGAGGAAGTCAAACTAGAGCATCTGCATGCTGGAGTCAACATGGAGGAGCCCGAGGCAAACTCTTCTGGGACACAGGTGGGTTAATTACACAACGCTGAAGTTAGCTTCCGATTCGCAGTTTAGGATTTGGCAGATAAGGGGAAAGTTAAGGGAAACTTAACTTACATTGATGAGCGACGATCCTCCATTTTTTGCACCTCTTACTGTTGTGAAAGCGTGTTAGACATTTTAGGTAAAGCATTAACGCTGTCTGAAACCCACTTTCAAATTTATGAAACCTTGTGTACACTATATGGCCAAAAGTCAGTGGACACCTGACCATCGCACCTATATGAGTTTGCTGGACATCCCATTCTAAAACCATGGGCATTAATATGGAGTTGGACCCCCCTTTGCAGCTGTAACAGCCGCAACTCTTCTGAGAAGGCTTTCCACAAGCTTTTGGAGTGTGTCTGTGGGGATTTGTGTCCATTCAGCCAAAAGAGCCACTGAAGTGTCGCATACACAGATAGGAAATTTGTGTGTCCATCTCTCTCAGACTTGGCACCTGTCAAGGGGTGGGATATATTGGGAAGCAAGTGAACAGTCACTTCTTGAAGTTGATGTGTTGGAAGCAGGAAAAATGGGCAAGCGTAAGGATCTGAGCGACTTTGACAAGGCCCAAATTGTGATGGCACGTGGGGAGCGAAGGCTAGCCCGTCTGGTCCGATCCCACAGAAGAGCTACTGTAGCACAAATTGCTGAAAAAGTTAATGCTGGCTATGATAGAAAGGTGTCAGAACACACAGTGCATCACAGCTTGCTGCGTATGGGGCTGGGTAGCCACAGACCGGTCAGAGGGCCCATGCTGACCCCTGTCCACTGCCGAATGGTTTTAATGTTATGGTTGATCGGTAAATTAGCTATAACAAGTCTTAATCATTTTTCATGATTTTTTCATTTTTTAGGATCTGCTGTTTTCCAAAGAGCTCCAGCCTTAAAACCTAACTTCAAAGTTTACAGTTTGATGACTACTAATCTGTTCATATTTTTCGATTTCTATGTGTATATATGTTGAAAACTGAGTCTGCATTTAAACCAGCTCTGCATTTGAAAACATTGTACTCTTCCTGCATACAAATCAGATATAAATGTATTTGGAGTTCTCTTGCATTTTTGCTCTTTTTGTGTCCCACAATTTATTATCTCTGAATTCATTTTAATAAGAAGTCTTCTCTCAGGGAACACTTGGTGCGTGCATGTGTGTGTGTCAAGTTTTGTGTTTGTTTTAGAAATGCATTAAAAAGCAGGTGTTTTTCCTCCTACATCAACAGCCTCTGCTTTCAACAGCCTCTTCAGGCACAGAACTGCACCGGAACGTGAGATGGTGTATTGTTGGTGCAGCAACACAAATAACATTTGGTACAAGAGGATAAGACAACAATACCAAGGACTGACACTGAAATAGAGCACTATGGGATTATTTTTGCTGCAGTTAACTGATTCTGTTGCAACAGTTGGGGAACCATTTCTATCAGCAACGTATATTAATTCCAGCATTGTGCATTTAAAAACCTTCCTAATCTGCCCAGCGTCCTGTTAGTGGGTATGTCTAGTTCCACAATAGTACAAAAATTATTCTCTATAGAGAACAAGAAGATTTAACCAAAGACACATTTTGTGGTCATTTTTGCCAAGGATGGATGTGTGTGTGAGTGTGTGAGAGAGACAGAGAGAGAAGGAGATCTAGGTAATATCTCATGCTGCTTTGTTTTGTCAGTGAGATGTGAGGAGTTCTTTTCCACCTTGAAAACCCCAAGATTTTCTTCCTTCACTTAGCTCTGAGAAACGAAACAAATCAGATTCTATACACGTCCAGGACGGTCTCAGTTCCAGGAGACGAGGGATGCAAACTTGTCACATTTCAGCGATATTTGTGGTTCTGCTCCCAAAAAGTCTGTGTTTCTGTATAAGCTACAACAGGATGGCTTATACAGAGGAAACTTTGCATTTTGCTATGGACAAATAGTCCTGATCTTAACTCTATTGAAATGTTGTGGCATGACCTGAAGCAAGCCGTTCATGCAAGACATCCCAAAAATATCAATGAACTGAAACAGTTCTGTAGGGAGGAATGGTCCAAAATACCTCCTAACTGTGCAGATCTGATCAGCGACTACAGGAAACATTTGGTTGAGGTTATTGCTGCTAAATGGGGTTCCACTACTAAATATATACAATTGTATACATTTCCTGGTAAATGTGAGTGGAAGCGCTAGTCACAGTAGTGAGGTTCTCCAGGTCCTACTCCATGTTTTGTTGTGGGTAGAGCATACCGTGTGCCCAAAATACCTCTTCAGATTGGCTTCTGTAGTAAAATGAGATCTAAGAGGCTGAGAGATCAATTCTGTAACGCTACGGCATCAGAAAACTGACAAAGAGTTTTCATGCATCCCCTCCCGGTTGACCTGCATCACACAGTGATGAGTTTTTCTCCAAACTGGTGCGCATTGGTGTGTGTGTCTCTTTACTTTTGGTAGGCAGATAAAACGTTGCTGTGGGCCCAATTCGTAGATGTAGTTTGGCCAATATATTGATGCCTGATTGATTTCATATTTTAGTCCAATAGTGACTGCACTAGCCTACACAAGTATTTTACATCCATGTGTAAAAAGATATGGATGCCAAAACATGCTTGCCTCTTAAATTCTTTTAATGTGATTTTAATCTCGTGTAACATAACTGCATGAGGCCAATAATCTGTTAATACGGCTCTACTACAACAACTACTAACAGAAATACGATCAGCAGGACATTCAAGGACTGGCAGGAGACTCGTCAATGCAGGAGTCGGAGCTGAAAAACTGCAGACTGGTTTCCATTTTATGTTGTGAGTAGAAATAAAATGGCGTTCCAGCCAGTAAAGTCTCCTCACCGTTACTGTCTCTGTCTGTCACAACCCAGGGAGTAGCAAGCAACTGGTACACATGCCAAACTATCAAGGAAATTCACAAAATGTCTCTTGATTTTGAGCTCAGAAATGGGATTATAAACAGTTTCTCTCCGGCGCATCATGCCACTTGAACCCCATAATACGTCTTTGGGTATTTGTCACCTTTTTGATCCCTGATGAATTTGCATCCCTGGTTCCTGTTCAGGTGAGCTATATCTGACTCAACAGCCCACTTCTGTATTTACCACGGGCCACCAGAGTCACGATATACTGCAGTCACAGTAACCAAGCAACGGGGTCTGATGTGGTGTTCATAGCAGACAATAACTCCCAGGTAGGCCCCCACATTGTGTTCAACAGTGTGTCTGCAAATCCCACTTTGATTAAAGAGCAGGATTGTTAAATTTAACCATACCCTGTTATCTTGAAAAATTGCTTTTCACCTTAATGTTGTTTTGGGTCTGCTGGCCCAAAGGCCCCATTGGTAAGCCGAGGTCTTAGTTCCAACATGAAAGCATGCCCTCTCTTGGGCAAGTAAAAATGAAAGCCATAAATGCAACTTGATTACCAATAAAGCAGATTTATTTCAATGCAGTAGCAGAATTTGTATTTTTGTGATGACACAGCAAAAATAATTGCGGTCTGATCCACATGGGATGTTAAGATGGTGGTTAAGGTGCCTTGGATATATAGACGGGTTCCTTCTTGAGGGATCTACTTAATGCTGGTATTACATGGCATGAATATAGAATTCTTGTCAACCAGATGAAGAGAGACATCTTTTTTTCGAAATATAAATTTGAGTGTAGCCCAAGGCAAAGAGGAGACAGCTAGCTGGAGCATCAAAGCCATGATGCCACAGGGCATGAATCGTCACATGAACACAATATGAGAAAATAGCTGTAATGGTCCCTCCTAAGATGTCTGGTAGGAGGTCTTGGGGGCTGTTTTTCTTTATGCTGTGAAATAGCATACAGATGAATTAGAACTGGGAGACATGTTGTCATGTTTTACACCGATTTCTATATTTTGGGCAACTGCACACAGGCCACAGCAGGATCTTAGCAGAGATTTAATGAACTGGAATGATGTCTCCATTTGAATAAACCAGAGCTCTAGCTCAGTGTTGTGTCAATGTCACGCACCAGGAGTAACGTAACAAAGTTCAGCGTGGTCGCCTTTTGAAACAGCAGGGAGGCCTCAAAGTGGATTAAGACAAGATAAGATAAATAAATGTATTAATTCCCCAGAGGGGAAATTGTGTTGTTACAGCAGCAGTGAGATAAGAAGAAATACAATAGGGTATAAATACAATAAGGTAAGAACTATACAAATAGTATGTGCAAAAAAATGGTATGTGCAAAAGCAAGCTATGTGCAAGTGTACTTGCCGTGACCGTATCAGTTTAAATGATATGGTCCTCTTTATGAGTTATTTAGTTCTAAATTAGATATAAGAGCTTTTTAGCAAAGGGGCTTTCCAGTTTTTGCATTTTGAAAAATTCCTGAATCAATTGAAATGAAAGTGAACCAAACCCTACCCTGGTTCTGGGGTGCTGGCCATTTTGTCTCTCTGTAACTACAGGGGATGGGAGATAGGGGAGACTCAGCTGTAGTTCCTTGCAAAGCTGATTCAATAGCCATGGTTTGATGCATTGAACATTAAAAAATGAAAACAAATTACAAAGGCAAGCCTGCTCCAATCAGACAGAATCATCTGCGGCATCAGACTATTTTTAAAAAGAGAATGAGGCCGTGTAGTCTGAGCAGCCATGTCCAGGAATGCTAAATAATGCACTGATGCACCACGCTTCTCGCCCGCTGTTCTTCATGAAAGGAAAAAAAATCAACCTGGCTAATTGACATGCGTTATTCATGCTGAGCTAAATGAATTATCTATGGAGATAAGTGGTGGGCTGGGGGGTTGGGGTTGCAGGGAGGTAAAGAGAGAATCACAGAGACTGGCCCTTTTGGCTTTATGCACATCTGACCGGTAGCTAGATGAAGCTAGCGGTTGGAGACCAATCGCCGTGGCAGTGCCGAGCTGTCATTGGCTGCCTTCCCCCCATGCCCCATCCTCACACCCTGCTACAGTGCAAAACCCACCCACAGAGAAGTGAACATCCTCGGGAATTAGGTGGAGATCGTGTTTGAAGCTTTGTGTGTATGTGTAACACCAGTGTGTGACACAGTATGTGCTACGTATGTTATTTGTGTGTGTGTGACAGGGAGAGAAAGAACAGGTATACGTGTGTGCAGGCGTGGTACAGAGGGATGTGTGGATATGCAATAAAATGCAGTTAGGGAGCAGTAGATACATATACTATAGTATGTGCACGTATGTATCACGCTGTGACTACACAACAGTCACCTGTCAACTCCTGCCATCTCCTGCCAACACACATACGTAAATTAATCACACACTTGCAAGCCTTAATAAACAGAACAGGATCATTACAATACATGTTATAGTGCTCCATGCAGCTTCAGTTCTTACTCCTTGGTGTGTGGTAAATACCATTATGTGGCAGCGAGGCACCTCCCCATTAGCTGTAATGGAGTCTCATTCCAATGGTGATTGTACAGCTTAATTGTTTCCCATCACGGGGTTCGAGTTGCCATCTATGAAAATAGACGATTGCCATATTGTGTTTCCATGCTGCTACAACATGGTCACCTATTGTTTGACAGCTTTAATTCACCTCATTGGTCATGTGCCCACTTATAGAGAGTTGTTTTGTGCTATACAAGTAATAGCAAGCAGGCTTGACTTCATGCATATGTACACCTGCTATGGAAAACAAAGCTCAAATGCCCTGCAATCATCGCTGCACCAATGCCTTGCAATTGAACAAATATGACTAGCACCAAGACGCTTACAGGAACCGCAGTCCATATCATTTTAGCATTAGAATTTTAGAGCGTCAGCTGTCCGATTAGTCTATTGCTGTTGAGATCAATGATGAGGTTGGAAAATATGGGGTGAGATGTCGTGGACTAGGTGTAAGCCTACAATGTCAGTAGTATAGGTGAGAATAGTCTTCCCAGTATTGAGAGCAGGTGTAGAGGGTATGTTTCTGCAATGCCAAGACTTCCTGTTGATTCCTCTGGAGGTGTCCTGGGCCCAATTCAACCAAACATCTGTGATGGGAGTGTGGCAGACAGGGGAGGGGGTGTGGTTGAGGTGTTATGGCTGATTGGCCAATTGCAGCCGGGAACCCTTTTTAACCTGTGTTTGTCTTTCAGATCTGAGGAGCAGCTGGAAAGCTGTCCTTTGGGCGAGAAGTTGTCCTGGTTTTGGAGCTAAAGGCTGACCTGTAAGAGCTAGCAGGTGGCACGCCGACCAGTGAACTCTCCTCTCTGTCCCCGTGTCTCTGTCTGTCGTGGCCCCGGGGTAGCGAGTCCGCTACAGGGAGATTTCCACTTTATAGGCCAAAGACAGAACTGCTCCCAGCCACTCCCCTTTCCTCTAGCATCCAAGATTCTACATCCTCATCCTAAATGGTATCTTGAGGTTAGCCACACCAGGTCATGTGTATTGGTAAAGCAGAAATCTTGTAATTAATGATCATACTAAATCTTTATGTCTAAAGTGATTTGTTTTAAGTGCACAGGAAATATTCCATCCAAACTTCAGTAGTTAAACGTCAAGCAGTGGAGAATAAAGATGGATGGATGGATGATGGAGAAGATTAGCGCTAGATGGGTGAGAGAGAGAGAGGTAGCGACTGCAGCCAATTGCGTTTTGTGCCAAAGTGCCTCATAGTCAAAGAACTGAGGAGTTCACTGTCTGCTTGCTATGAGTCTCTCTTGACTCCTCTGTGATTATGGAGAGGTTGGCTAGTCTAAATGGTAAGCCAGCTGTGTGTCTCACACACACACACACACACACACACAAATTACCTCTGAATCACATCGAATGCTCATCTACTTTAGCTTGCTTGACGAGCCCACTTAAATTACACATTTTAAATTACAGTCTCTCTTGTTAAGGTAGAAATTAGGAATACTTTGCAAGAGAAACAAGAGTGATGACAAATTTCCTTTTTGTGGTGTTTTCCCCTCAGGTTCCAAGGGAGGGCTTCGAGATTGAGGGCTCTAAAGAGTCTATTTTACAATCAGCATGACAAAACTTTCACTAAGCTCTATCACATCCCTTATTTAGCTTGAAGGGGTACAATTAAACATCGTGGAGGATCGGCGTTAGTATTCCAGCAGTGTAGGAGAGATTTCCCTGTACGGTCCGTGAAGGTTTTAGCTCAAGCTTTGTCTAGAATGCCAAAGATAAGGTGTGCTGTGCTGCTGATGTGAGAGCGAGCACACACACACACACACACACACACACAACTGTGCTGTTGGGCAAAACCTGTCTAGCCTGCTAAAACTGCAGTAAGCCACAGCAAAGCTCTAAAACACGCACCAGGGAAAGCTCTACTTGCAGTATCTTTGGACTATGAGGGCTATTGAAGCTCTTAACCCCTCTGTGCTCCAGCATGAGTTTCCACTATTAAAGTAGGTCTTGAGCAATACACAGAGCTGGACTTAGGCCTATAACAAACCAAAGTATTGACCAAATTCCAATAAACTGACACTTTTGAAAGCCGTAAGTTCAGGTACAGTATCTAGGTACTAGTGCAGATGTTCCACAAACTGCTTCTCACCAGGAAACCATTGTGATCATTCAAAAGATCAAAAGTGTTCTTGAAAAAGAACACACGGTTGGTAACCGGTTAATAACTGTGGCACAAATCACCTTAAAAGCAGTTAAGAAGTTCTTATCAAAAGAGGTAGAACTGCTCTCATGTACATGTTTTTAGAATTCAGCACCTCCTGAGGCTTTTGGCTTTATCATCTTTCTTTTTATTTTTTGAAAGGGGGCTGGGAGGTAGTCAAATATGAGTAAAGTCTGACATAACAAAAATGGCATCTTGCAAAGCATAAACAGTAAAGCCACATTTCCTCAGGAATCACAGGGCTTTATTAGTCTCTAGGCAACTCATCTCTGGCCACTTTGCCTTCAGTGACACAGACATGCAGCCCCAGTGAGAAAAGCCTCAAAAACTGAATCAAAAAGCCTTTCATGAAAACGACAGATTTTGTTGGATTATTAGGCTCATCAAAAGCTCTGCCTCTAAGCTGAGATCTCTGTGTTTTATCCCTGCTCTCTTTCTCAGGCCCTGGGGTACAAAGCACAGATCTGAGTGCTGAGAGGTTGCCTTGGAAGTCCGGGACTTAAAGACAAGCTACAAGAGTAGAGCCTGGCATACTCACAGCTAATTAGAGACATGGAGGAACAATGGCCCAGCACTGCTCAAGTCACCACACAGCTCCCAGTGAGACAGGCCTAGTAGACATATGGGGGGGAAACGTCTAACTTATTGGCCAGCTGTAGAAGTCAGACTCGCGTGGCATAATTAATAGTAACAACACTAAAAGATCTGAAGATATACAGCAGATGGCACGTTCAAGGCTATTTCAAAGTTATCCTGTAATGTGACTCTGACATTGATTGATTTAATTGGTTTGCTGCCCAGCACAAACATCAAACCTAGTGAGGATACCCACAGTATTACATTCAGAAAGCCACCAGTAGGGTTTTGTAGTATCGGTGGAAAGCTTAAGGCGCTCAGACTGAACTCGGCAAATGCTTTCGTATGAGGGAGGAGGGACATGAGCTCATTTAAAGACGAGAGCGGGTCTCTCCAGTGTGTTCAGAACAACGCAAGATAGCATTAAACATTTAACACTGACTCGGTTACATAACGGGTTTCTTTAAGCTCATTAGATATGAATCTAGGCCAAGTAAATATTTCACCACTGGCTACTGTTCTGTCTGATCCCTAGATTCCCTTCTCCTCTGCCTTTGAGCCATGTTGAAACCATCCCTCAAACTCTGTTGGCGAAGCTTATACTGCTCAGAAGGTTGTAGGTGCAAACCTTGGATGGGTCGCCGTTTTCCAACTGTGTTTGAATGTTCGGCATCTTCTATTGGAGGTGTTTTACCTCGGTGCGTGAGTCGATTTGCTTCCCTCTTAGCTCCCATCATCCTGTGTGCATGACAGCAACACTGATGCCATCTTCTCTTTGTTGTTCAGAATGTCCTCCACTGGATTATAAAAGCTGAAAGGCTGAACAGTGAGAGAGGTAGTCTGTTCTCTGATGCAACCCCGGGCAGCTTGTCTCAGCCATTTTCAATTTGACACTCCCTGGCGATGAGGAACAAACATTTATTCCGCCTGGCAGTGTGTGCGTGAGAGGAGAGCACTCATCAATTACCCTTGTTAAAATACAGATGATCCCTACTATTCATACTCAGTGAAGGTGGCAGCGGCACTCCCTTCCCATTTTCTCTGCTTCTGTTATTCAGGCTACACTTATACTGTGTCTGTACACACACATTCGCACAAACGCATTCACACACACAACACTATCAGGGAAAAGTAATGATAACGCTGCGCCTGAGGTGCGCATCTCGCGTTCTCGAATTAGCTAGCTAACAAAGCCAAAAACCAACTGACTAATCAAACTACAACTCAGTGTTTTGGAGAGACTAGGACAGTTTGTGTCACAGTAACCTAAAAGAAATCTGCCTTATCAGACCATTCAGTTTTACTTATAATTACTGAATGGACCTACACACACACCATAACGATCTTTTTCGGGTATCTAATCTGGTTGTCATATTTAGACATTATCTGTGCACAACAAATTCTGTAATGGACCTCTGTGTGGAGCCAGATGTGGTTGTGATTTGCAATGCAATTGCAAAACTTCTATATGGGGAGTCAGCAGCAGTAGAGGCAGGGGGCTCTCTACATCCCATCTCTGACTTGTATCACCCCCCCCAACCAGGCTCTCCCCTGGTGCAAGACACACTTCCATTACTGAAGAGGTGTCTGCACTCAGGGGGCAGGCAGAGGTGGAAAGAGTACCACAAATATCTTAGTCAAGTAGGAGTGCTGTTACTTGAGTAGACTGTTGTTACAACCGCTGTTGTCAAAATCTATTTGAGTAAGAGTAAACAGTAACTTGCTTAAAATGTACTTAGAGGAAAAGTTACTGACAGACATTGTTACATACAGTATGATCTTTCCCATGCAGTGTGAAAAGGACTAGAGGACATGCTTTAAAGTAAATAGCATAAACAAAGTAAGCATGAGGCACAGCAACACAGGGATATTTCTATAGAGGCCATTCTGTAACAGTAAATGGGCCAAGGCCATGGGTGAGGGCCGTGGAGCTGAGCTGGATCTGATGACATTCACTGACTTTCCTATTACTTATTCATCGTTTCTCTCACACAGCAACTCCATTTCCTTACCCATGTTTCCTTACTCATTCACTGTCCCGCTCTCATCAGCTCCCTCATTCTTTCCCTCGATCACCCAGTAAAAGCCAGATAATGCAGCTTCTGTTGTGATTGTACTCTGTAACAGATGTGCTGTAAAATGTGGTGAAGTGACTGAAATACGTCGGTCAAAAACATAGTGACATGAAAGCTTAGTGTGGTGCACCGAAAGGTAACAAATGATGGTGTAGTGTGTGCATGTACTTAAGGAAAAGCAAACAACCTGCTGTGAGGAAACACTGGACTTGATAGTGTAGTTGCACAAGGTATTGATTATATGCTCTATGGTCAATTAAATGACACACTCCTTACCCCTTACTGCTGCACCTACAATCGCCTATTGTAAAGATTCATCCCTTGGCCATCCCTTTCTTTCAGTCTAGAGACTATTTAGAGAGAGTGCTGACTATTTGCTGTCTTATTTGCTGTAAGGTAGTGTGGCAGATTTTTCCTCTAGGGATCTGGAAGAACAAAATTATGACAATGCTGCAACATATGAGAGACCAAGGCATTCTCAAAAGCTCTGAGAGAGAGAGAGAGTGAGAGAGCAGCATATTGTTCAGGAAAACATCCACCTACTCCAGGAGCAAAGAATTGTTATAAACACAGTGTGTAAGAGATCTGCTATAATGGTGTCAAAGGAGAGCCTCTTAGAAGCCTTGGTAAAGGCAGAGAAGAAAAGTGGCTTCAGGGTCAGGTAAAGTGATATACCTTTGGTCTAGTTTTAGAGGAGTGAATTCAAATCAGCCAGGAGAAGAGAGGCCACCTTCAGATGCAAAGTTTTCTATGAACTCCTGGATGGTTTCAACTCACATTGATCTCTCAACTTCTCTACCATACAGCATTTCTTCTCCCGTATCTCTGCATCTGTGAGCGCTATGATCCCCTTGAATAGCTGCATCTCTGAGACCTCAGCAGAGAGAGAGAGAGAAAACAGGTTTTGGATTGCGTAAATAAGCTGAGGAGTTCTTTCCTGCTGTACGAGTGCATGTGGGACTGAGCTGAGATATTTTGTGGGTGGATGTTGTGCCAGAAAGGCTTCTTGCATTGTCTGTTACATTGTATGTTTTTTATTTACCTTGTATAGCACTTTTCATCTCTTTTTTGAAGTGCTCTATAATTTAAAGCTATTAGTACTACTATGTGAGTTCTGCTTTTCATGCCAAACCCTTTTAACAGTAAATGTAAAATAAATTTTAAGTTTTCTAGTTTAAATATTTAAATAATAATCTGTGACATTTTGAATGAGCCCGAATGAGCAATACATCCAGTATAGAATAACTTTATTTATAAGCTACAGAACAGCACCCCTGGAGCTGGTAGGTATTCAGTACCTTGCTCAAGGACAGTTCTGCAAGGAGGAAGTTTGCCTACGTGGGGATTGAAGCTGGTTTGTCTGGTTAAAAGGACGGTCTCTTCAACTCTTTTATACTAGGCCATTCAAACTCTGTATTAATCCCCCAAACCCCCATCACACTCTCCTCTTCTATGTTAAAGGTCCTTTCTGCCAGAAGAGCGATAGAGAGATCCATCTTTTTCCCCTTAAAACTGTTCTCCGGTGACCTCATCACCCCATTCAAATGTCTGAAAAAGGTGGTCATCTCAAAAAGTGATGATTATCACAATGAACCACAATCCCCAAATAAGTTTTGCCCTTGCAGAAGGAGAATGGGGTCATGGGAATCTGGGAAGATGGCAGGAATCTGTCATTGTCCCCCATTTTGCCCTTACTTGCACAGCTTGATTGAATTTCTTCACATTGTCTGTCACTGGAGAGAGACTTTAAATACAATTTCAGATTTGTTTGGCGTTGATTAATTAGCCAGTGGATATCAAAGAAGATCAAACAGATTTCTTTATGAGAGTGGACATGAGAGGGAGTCAATGCGAAGGGCGGACAGGCAGAGAGATAGATGGGGGCTGAAAGTGGATGATGAGGCTGGGCTATCAACACTACTGTTATAAAAGTTAGTGCAATATTCCTATGTAGTCTGTGTTGGGCCAAAGACTCCTGAGACAGTACTTCTGCACATTTCGCATCTCTGGATGAAAAGCATTGTTTGGCTGCTCTGAATTTCCCACAGTAACCCTCTTAATCCTAAATTTGATGTTGTTGCATCTAGACTAGGTTGGATCTTGGATGAGGGAATTATTAATTCTCATTCTGTACCTTGTTAAAGTGTTAAAATCACTGCCTACTGTGTTTAGGCCCACACACTCTAGGTATCATTTAAAAGGAGTGCTCAGGCAGCGGTTTGTTGTTTATGGTTTTGTATATCCCTCTTAAAGCTAGCCAAGCACAGCTAAAGGTGGGCTCATACTCCATATTTATGAAATTGGTTCTGTGTGAAATTGGTTTTTGCCTAATGGATCCCTGCATGGGTGCTCCGCCTGATACCTCTGCCTCGGCATATAGGCACTGGAGTCGCACCAACGACAGAAATAGGGAACAGGAGAAAGGAACAAAGAAAAAAAAGAAGCTAAAAACTGGAAAAAAAAGAAACAAAGGAAAGAAGACACAGGTGAGAGTTATTCAAAGACAGCTTCAAGGATAAATGCAACTAAAGAATAAAACATATCCATAGTTTTAGTGAATAAAAACTGATGTTTTATTGCAATATATAAGTATCACATACATTAACGTGATTATATACTAACTATATATTAAAGCACAAATCGGTGTTTCACTCATTAGAGGTTAAAAGCAATGGTGGTGAATTTCACCACAACACACTTCTCCCATTTAGATGTAAACTACACTGAGGCTTAAGACTATTATGTGTACTATGTTTTCACCTAACTGTAAATTTACTTTACACACACTTTACACACATTAAAACACATGTGGAAAAAGAAGAACATCTAATAGGAAGAAGAAGATATTAGAAATGTAAAGGGCTGAATCCTCACTCAAAGACTCCCAATCCCCTCTCTGTCTCCAGTCTGAGGCCCAATCAGATAACTAACGAAGCCGGGGGAGCTCAGTGCAGTGTGACAAGGAAAGCCATCTCAGATAAAGAGAGAAAAGAAAGTTACTGGTGTTGTTGGATGGACCATCATCGCTCTCTACAAAGCCATGATTCATTCAGCAATAATTGGAAGGACCTCACCATTGTATAGACAGCAGCCCCTTAGGCAGGACAAGACCTACCTATTATGAACAAGGGGTGAGACCAATTTACATCAGTATATGGATATATATGGCGTCTTGGCCAGTCAGTGTCATCCTCCTCCTCCTTCATCTTTTTCATGTTGTTCTTCTTCTTATTACTATTATTCTGAATTGTTTACATACTAACAATTGAACTTGAGACACGACAAAAACCTGACACTTATGTACCAAACCACCAAATTCTGAAAAAATACAAGAACATTGTCTTGTGTTTTTCACACAGATAACAATTCTAAATCATACTTTTTGCAAAACACTACACACAATTTAGCACAATCTTCATAACATCATAACTCTTGTGTTCACATGGAAAGCACTGCCATTCAAAATGTTAAACTGAAATTAAAATTTGGCCACATTGACAAAATTTCAGTTCCCGGTTATAGGCTAACTTTTGCTATACAAATGGTTGAAAATTCCCCAAATTCCCAAGCTTAACTTCCCATTTTCTGCCCCTTTTCAAATGCTTTGACATTTATTACAGAAAGTTCAATTAATGAGTTTTCAAGTGCCATAAGGCAGAGGCCAGGCTGGGAGATGCTGAGGGGGCAGTGCTATTCCCAGGGCTGGCTCCCAACTTCAGTAAAACCTCTTTGATGCTGGCACCCAATAACATGATCAGAATTGACCTTTTGAAGATGCTCAAATGTGCTTGAGAAATCATCAGTGGACCTTAAGTGTCTTTCTCCTTTGCAGTTGTTAGGATCAAGGCAGAGAAGTTCAATCATTGGCTAAAGAGATGAGAAGGCACAGTGCCACATGGCTTATGGTTGGCTAAGTTAAGAGTGGGATGGGCACTCTGTTGACAACACTGAAGGAGGGAGCTGCCTTCAAGTGGACGCTCAGGGAATAAAAGTCCCTTGTGCCCGGAGGACTATCTCAGGAAGCTGAATCTTAAATAAACAAAAAAACAAACTGCATTTAAATTCTGAAAAATCCCAACAAAAAATAAATTCTAGTTAAAAGTTAAATTCAATAGTAATGGCATTCCATTTCGAGCCATTGCATTCAATTTCAAACTCTGGCTTACAAATTCAAGTTTTGAATTCAACGATTCAATACTAACATGATAAATTCTAATTTCTGCAAATACAATCTTGACTTTCTCAACAATTGTTGGACAGCTCTCCTCTTAAAAGCGTTCCAGAAGTCCCCAGTGCATTGGGGGTGACCCAAGTTTGAATGGCTTGGCTCACCAGGGCAGACACCAAAGGGTGCAAAGTACAGCCTTCATCAGTGTAAATGGTTTGAAATGTCTGTGAAGGGACATTTTAGTACTAGTGGCACCTAAAATGCTGCTTCTAACACATTTTCCAATATACTTCTGTTTGCAGCATATACACTATTGTATCTTATATTATTGATGAGCCCAGTGAGAGATTATGTGCAATGAAGATGTCTAATATAAATGTTTATACTTTCTTCCTGCTACAGTAAAACCCCTTCTGGAATGCATACACTTTATCCTGAGAACAAGCACTCTAGGATACATCAAAATTACATGCCTATGATCTTGCACATCGGCCACCGTTGGTAGAGGTCAAAAAACATTTTGGTAGACAGCATTTGATATGTTTCCCACATCACATCTGTAGCTTTTGAGTCAGTGGCCCTGGTGGCACAGTTTTTCATTATATTCATAGCCAGAAAAGAGGAGACAAAGATCTCCTTTTACATGCACACAGGAAGAGGGCCAAGGATTGTAGGGGAAGGAGGGAGGGATGGATGGATGAAGGGTGGCTGGTGCTGTCAGTCTCATCTCTCTCCTGTCTCTCCTCATCCATCCTCGCCATGCTGACAGCAGTCGTCCAAGCATAACTCTGCCTGCCTGCCTGGTAATTCATATTCCCTACGTGCACAGCCCACCACACTACCACCAACACAAGGAGACAGACAAGCAAAGGGCGGAGAGTTGGTGGAGGAAGAGAAGAAGAATACGAAGCAGTAAGGGAAAAAACAAGGAAGGTACACTAAGAGATACAAAGAGAGAAGAGAGAGAGGTGGGAGGAAATGCAGAATTTGAGCGGGACATGCAGTAGTGACGATGCTGGACAAATAATTTATTTTAGCAGACAGTATACAGTTCTTATTAGCAGACAAATGTTGATGTAAATTACTAAAATTCTTTGCCAACCTCGAGGGAACAGACTGCAAGACGTTATTTCCAGGTTTCACGCCATCCTTCATGTTTTCGTACCTTTTTGGTAGAAAAGCAGATTGTGTCTAGTCAACAACAACGCGAGTGTCATTAGAATGCATTGCAGACAAGCCTTTCCTTTTTCAAATCTAGCGATGTTATGCCCAGGGCAAAGTGTATTCATGCACAATCAATGGTTACAAATAGGCTGCAAAGAGTGAGGAACTAAGAGAAACTAGCAGTGGAGGCTGGTGGCAGTTTGTCTGATGCCTCGCTAACAGACACACACACACACACACACACACACACACACACACAGCCTCGCCTATGTGTGTTATTTGGCCAATAGCCACTTGCTGGATTTTTTATTTTGTGGTTGACATTGCAATGTTTGGTTTGCTGTAAAACATGTACTCAAAAGTATCACTCACTAAGTGCATGTTTGTTAAGTGTGAAAAAAATAAAATAATCATCAGGAGGAACCGAAGTTTACAGAAAACTCGATGCGATCACTTCCAAGATCCAGGGTATGAGCTACTGTATCAAGTCGTTATTGCCATATGATGTGAATGCAGTTTCACTCTACAGTTTTTCTCATTTGTTCACACACATTTTCTGAAACTGTACCTCATTCTCAAAAATTCTGAACACAAAGCGAAACATGTTACGAACCATTCAGAACCATGTTATGTTTTGTCAAAAATTTATTTTGCATTCAAAATATACACACACACCATCATATGAATAGATTGGGCTGCATCCTGTCTTCGGTTTCTGTCTGGCCACAGGATCTAGTCCACATCGCATGCGACGTTTCTCCCTGGCCAAGCAGCAAGGGAAGTATGGCCTGGCATGATGAATCCATACCTTCCTGCTCTTTCCTCCTCCTCTTACCCTTATCCTTCTTCTCCCTCTACCTCTTTCTGCAATGCTGCCATCAGTGTCACCTTTGGCCCTCTACTCAACTGCAATTGAACAATGTAGCAACTAGTTGTCAATGTGGCCAAATGGTAATTTCAGTTTAACATTTTGAATGGTAGTGCTTTCCATGTGAACACAAGAGATTCTAGTTATGAAGATTGTGCCAAATGTACATAGTTATTCAGAGTAACAATCGGAGGCAAAGCAGAACACGTTCTTGCATTTTTGCGGTAGCGGTTTAAGGGTTTGATACATGAGTGTCAGGCTTTTGTCATTGCGTCTCAAGTTCAAGTCTTGCTGTATGAACAATTGAAAAAACTGTAATACTGGAAGTGGCCAGTATGAGCCTTGAGGGAGAACCATCCCACCAAAATCCTATCTTTTCCATCGATTCAGGTTACCACGGAGCATGCAGTACAATAGCATTACTAAATGGAGAAGAACTCGTGCAGAGACAGTTTTGAAAAAAAAACTCTACTTAAACATTTTTACTTTTTACAATTCAGAATAACAGTAATAATAATAATAAGAAAAACAACAAGAACAAGAAAAAGATGAAGGAGGAGGAGGAGGATGACAGTGACTGGCCAATATGTAAGTATGTATGAAATAAATTGGTCTAACAGAATTACAGAATTAGTTTTTTGCAAAAAGTATCATTTAGAATTTCAATCTGAGTGAAAAGCAGAAAACGGTTTAAGGGTTTGGAACATGAGTGTCATAAAATCAATGAACTCTTTCTTTCTATAATATTTACATAGAGTACATAGAGTTAAAAATGTTTTTATATGTTTTGAAAAACTTTTTTCAGTGCAAGACTACGTGGGTTGATTCCCGGTGCCTTCTCTTGACCAGCCACCACTGGAAAACTGCATCATTATTCCTCTCTCCCTTCGCCTCAGTTTCTTCCCCTCTCCACTCCTCTTTCTAGCCCTCTCCTTCTGTCTCTCCATACGTCCTTTTCGATTCAAGAGGCATCACGAAGAAAATTCAGCCATTGGATGAGGACAGATTGCAGGCGTCTGTAGCGTGGCGTAACCAACAGGCGATTGGACTGAGAATAATTCTCTCTAATGACGGGGCCGGCTCAAGGCTGTAAGCAGTAATGAGAGCACTTTACATGCCCAGAACCAGACGCTGTGCTGCTTCCCAATGCACTGCTCTACTGGAGGCCGGGAAACACAGCAGACACGCACACATATGGACACACACATAGAAATGTATACAGACACAGACGCACACACATACAGGCATACATACTGTACAGGTGTACCTCCATAAACACAGTAAAAGTAGTACAAAGTGCAAACTCGCACATACAAGTGCAGCACACACAACACACATACCAGATTGACAGTGTTCAAGAGAAGAGCATATTCATTTATAATGCAGAGATTTGGCAAATATGACAATATAATTGCATTTCTGCTTTTGCTTCATTTGCTTTAGTATATCTCAGAAAGCATTGCTGGGATTAGTGAAGGACATTACCTTCTACTCACCGATTTCCCTTCCCTGAATAAGCCCCATGGAGTTAGCAGGAGAGTGGCATGGCTCTGCCTTGGTGCCTGGTGGTTATAACTGGCACTAATACTGGTGTGTCGCAACCACCTACCAGGCACACATGTTACACGCATGTTGCCAAGGATGGCATTTCCGCACCCCCGCTGCACAGAGCGAGTGTGAACGCAGCAGAGCGTCGCACCGTCTAACTATGCCTCCACCCACCCATTCCCATAAACACATGCAGACACACACAAATTAATCGACACACATGCACACACACACACACACACACACACACACACACACACATATTCACATGCACACACACAGCAGCAGACAGATTGTTTAGTGTAGTACTGGGAACCTAACCAAACGATGCATAGCTGTGGATCTGTAATCGTAAAAATTCATCCGTCGTCCTCGTGTG
>OOFE01021157.1:0-20302 GCA_900323365.1 Monocentris japonica | reverse complement strand
ATAACAAGCAAAGAAATTCCACAAATTAACTTTTAAAGGCCACAATCACTATGTGTGCTTTTAAAATAATGATTTAATCATTGATCTTCAACATTCTCCACCTCTAAATTTAACCTCTAAGTCAGGTGTGTCCAAACTTTTGACTGGTACTGTATGTCAGCTGATGTGAATGGTTATGGTTTCAGTATTTTTCTGGTCAGAGTGATGGGTGTTTGATAAGAAAGCAACCACGGGACCTGATATTGTGACCTGTTTGGCTACTGCCTTATTGCCTTAAGTTGAGAAAGAGATTGTGTCATTCATTCATTTTGATTTTGCATAGCCTGTGTCCCCATGCTTCTTTTGATTAATAGCCTATACATAGGAGCGCACAAGTGAGGTCACCTGATTTTGAACTTTGCCTATCTTGATTTTGAACGCCTGGACTACTGCAACTCCCTCCTTGCTGAAAGCTGCAGCTCATCTGGTGTTCAACCGCCCCAAGTTCTCCCACACGACTACCCTTCTCCGTTGTCTACACTGGCTCCCTGTAACAGCTCGCATCCAGTTCAAGACCCTGGTGCTAGCCTATAGGGCAGTGAAAGGAACAGCTCCGTCCTACCTCCGCTCTGCTGCATCAAGGCGACTGGTTGCCCTGTCGCTAAGAGGCCCCTGCGGCCGATCTACACGGTCACGGCTCTTCTCTGTCCTGGCCCCACAGTGGTGGAATGAACTCCCCACTGATGTCAGGACAGCGTAGTCGCTGCCCATCTTTCACCACAGGCTGAAAACCCACCTCTTCAAGAAATACTACCCTGACCCTTCCTCTTAGCACTTGCTTATATGTTTCACTTATTTGTCTCATTTGTTTAAATAAAAAGTAGGTAGCTAACTTATTGCACTTTTACCTTAGCACTGGTTATGCTCTTAGATGCTTGTTTAGGAAGGAAATGCACTTACAATTTTTGGTGACTAGTAGTTTTTTTGCCTATGTTGAATGCACTTATTGTGAGTAGCTTTGGATAAAAGCGTCTGCTAAATGCCTGTAATGTAATGTAATGAAGGCAAGAAGGGTTATAAAGTAATATAACGAGTAGTGTAATAAAGTACTGCTCCAAGGGAGTAATACGTTATTATAAGTACATAAGTAATATTATTACTTTTAAAATGAATACAGAGTAATGATAATACTTGTTTTGAGAAATGAGTCCAACACTGCTGTATATATATAGTACACACTCCATAAACAGCAAAAAGAAGAAACATTTCAAGATCTAGTTTCACTTTACGTCATTTTCCTGTTGTGTGTCTAAGGCTCTGACTGAGTACTATTTGGAGTCTAACAACTTCCTTTTTAATCTGTAAAAATGGGAAAGTACCTCAACCCTCAGCACAGTGGAAACAACTTGATGCCTAAGTGCTAAATCAGTGGAATCACTGGGAGGATTATGAAGAGAATTGCAATGTAAGACACGTATTTCATTGAAAATGGAGGAAGTAGCAATAGGGGAAAATACATTTAAACTCTTAACTTTTGCTAGAACGTGGACACAATAAACAACACAATTGATAAAACATGGTGTGGTAAGTGGAATTATCTTTTTGCATGTATGAGTACAAAATTTACCTATATCAACATCAGCTGGTTCTGTCCATCTCTCCTCTAGTACATTGGACACAGAGCACAGGTACGATCCTCCATGGTCCGCTGTTGCGTGGTCTATCTACAGGTCACACATGAGATCATGTTCCCATCATTGTTTGTCTTGCTGATTATGTCCATGCACATACGATTACTCGACCGCAAATCAAACCTTTGGCACAATATTAACCAAATTGTCTAAATCCATCACCATGGTTACATAGCCGGTGAAGGTTGTATGGCTCCCAGTCAGTTTAATGACACAGGCTCTGAGATAAATAAACACTCTCCTCTCATCTCATCTCTTACCTGCAGCGTGTCACTAGTCTTGTCCAGCAGTGGCTGTCCATTTCTGTACCACTGATAGTGTGGAGGGGGGATGCCAAATGCGGCACAGCGGAGGGTAACTTTCTCCCCCTGTCGGACTGTCTGGGGTTTTGGGTTGACTACAACATGGGGCTCACCTTGCCATTGTCCTGGCAGACCTGATCATGTTGGGAAAATGAAAAGGATATTCAAAGCCATAACAACAGGCTGTTGTATACACAAAACAAAATCTGGCCCGGACAGCTTAGTTGGTAGAGCATGAGACTCTCAATCTCAGGGTCGTGGGTTCAATCCCCACGTAGTGTAAAACTGTAACTTGTAAGTCACTTTGGATAAAAAGCTTCTGCTAAATGACTATAATGCAATGTAATGTAAATCATTAACAACCAACTGACATCGCAAATATGCTCATTATCTGCAAACACTAGAAATTACACAGACCATCATGTTGCTATTCTATAAATCGACTTGCAGAATGACTCAACACATACCTGATTTATCAATGTCCAATACCTTCACCTTGACCCAGTCACTGAACACACAGTTACAGAACTGGTCGTTCACTCGACACACATAGAGCTGAGTTTTCTGAGCTTTGACCATCAGGTCTGCTTGAGTGGCACCAGACACCTTAAAAACAGAAAACAGTCATCATCACTAGGTAATATAGAGACAGTGTAAGTAAGTAAGTGCAAGTAAAAGGTTGCAGCAAAGATTTTCTATAGCTTTTTCCTCATTTCAAGTTGTAATTAACAACCACACACCTCCTGTTCATCAGCAGTAAACCATTGGTAATTCAGGATACCTGTGCCCTCAGCACGGACACTCAGAGTCACCTTATAGTTCATTGGTACACAGACAGAAACAGGGTGGCGCACTATGACAATTTCTGAAACAAAAAGTGAGACTTTTGGTCATCTGAAATCATATTGTGTTTGTTTTGAAAAGTCACACTCTGATAAGGATGTGGTGTGGACATACCGTGTAGCTACTTACCTCTGATCATCATTCGAAAGATTTTGGAGGGGTATTCAGTCATCACTGCATTTTCTTCTTTCTTCTGCAAGATATCAACATAAGGCGCTGTTGGCATGATTGTCTTTCTGTGACACATTTCAAAGACCAGGCTGTCTAGATAAAATGTAGGAACAAATGTGGCCTTAACGGTGACTTTTTCTAATCACTTCATATCATAAATAACGTTAATTTATGACTGTAAATCTACAATTTCATGTAAACTTTGTAAAGACTTCAAGTTCCGTGTGCCGCTTTTAAATGTTTCGTTTGTTGTAGTTCGTATTAGTTGTTATAATTTTGCCAGCAGAGAATGAATCACTTCTAAGAAAACCTAAATTACAAAATAAATGATCAACATTTAAAATGACCACAGAAAACACGGCTTTTAGCACATACCTGCCCTCAAACTGGTACTGGCACAGTAGCGACCTGAACTCAACAAGAGTCACGGAAAATGTTTTCCTCCTGACAATCTTCACAACTTTAACAAAATCAAAAAAAATGTTTGACTTCACATCCCTTTCCCGGAACAACAATGCACTTACACACATTACCGCTAAGCTTTTAATATGCGAGCCCTTTACTGATCATGTTAAGAAAGCGTCACTGATTGAAAATCCCTCGTAGTTGCATCGTTTTTATCATCGTTTTAGCAATACGTTAAGTCTAAAAAACACATTAGAAAGAGCCAGAAAATAGAACCGTCAATCCCTATTCGTATACGAGTCATGTAATAAATTTGCAGAGCCAGATTACTGGCATTACGGTAATGATGAGGCTTTGACCCTTTCCCAGCTGTAAACGCAAGCCCAAGGGACTCGTAATCCCTCAGTACGTCTGTCAGGCACAGTCTTCTTACATGAGATCACACACTTTAGCAATATTCTCATTGAATATCTTATGATGACTAATTTGAAGAACAAAGTGTGTATATTATCAACACTTCTCTAAAACTAGGTTGGCTAGTTAGCCAGCTGACGGCAGCTCACATGCCTTCAAATTAAAGTTTAGCTTTATTTATCAAGTGATATAAAGTTTCTAACACTGTACAGTCATGAAAAAGGTTAGATTTATGGCTATATAAATGCATGAAAAGTTACAAACTTTCGGAACTTGCAAATTTGGAGAAGTTTTTAGAGATTTCAAAGCAAAGTGTGTGGATTGCAATTTTTTCATTGGTTCAGGACTATCATGTGTTGTAGTGTGCTTGTCACTTGTGGTTGGCTCATTGCAGAAAGAGGTTTGCTAGTGATTGGCAGCCTTGAAGGAGGCTTAACCTGACAGGCCTTACTGAGGGAACTAAAATCCCTTCGGCTAAAATCAGGCAGGCTCAGGTTGAGTTCAGTCTACAGATAAAATACCTGGACTTATTAGATTCACTAGACTAATTCAAATGGATTTTCAACAATATAGCGAAAAATGGTCCTGGAGTTAGCCTGGCCTGGATTCAATTAATCAGATCATATAAAATAACATGAGTGTTACTCCAGGCTAAAATGAGGGCTTAGCTTCCATGGGAGCAGGTTTAATTGCGATATTATCACTACCACTACTACTACTAATAATAATAATAAAAATAATAACAACAATAATTTCAGAGAAAAATCAAATTTTGTAGTTTAAATTACTTTCTTATTATTTTGTTGTACTGTCTACTATTTTATGTGATTTATTGGTTTTATTTTACTCTAGTTCTACTGAAACATCACAAAATACACACAGGTCTAAGTCCATTTCAGGTTTTGAAGAAACTTTCTCCCCCTGAGTATGATTAGGACTTGATTATCTAAGTTGTGGACAAGATGCAACTAATTCAAATTCAAGACTTTCTCCAGAAAGCTACTTTTAAAGTTGTGATTAAATATTCTAGACCTACTCCTGGCATACTTTATACCCAGTCTTGGGGAACCACTCCTCTGTGTCCATATTTTAGTCAACAACATGTGACCCACATATATAACATGTGGGGTATGATCCCTTGTTTTCTTGATTAAATATTTAATCTATAACAATTTGTAAAAAAAAAAAAAAAAAATCTGCTAAGCTATCCCTCTAACATTGCAAGCACATAAGTGTCCTGAGGCATAGTTTAAAAAAAGATCTTTGGATGATTCGAAGATATAATTTGTTATACAAGTTAAGTTATGGTTCAAGTGGTAGGCTACATAATGAATTATCTAGTCAAGATTTTGTGAAGAAAATCAATGGAACCAGTTTTGTCTAATTGATTTGAAATATGAACCCCTAGTGAGTTGCTATGTTTTGGCCATGTGTTGCAATATCACTTGAGAGGGGCTGTCCTTACCAACTCTTGAGCAAAGCATAGGACATAGAGCACAGGTCGTCATCAGCTACATCATGAACCATATACTTATATGTGAACTCATGATTATGTTTTGCAAGTCCACATCTAACTCATTGCAGTGTCTCACCAAGATGTGACACCCTTCTTTAAACATATTAAGAGGGATCAAGACAAAGCAGTGAGATTTTTATAATATGACCATGGATCAAGAGATTGAATTTTTAGAGGTGTGTTCTGATTTAAATGGTTAGTTTTTACTCTATATTCAATTTGTTTTTCGCTTTAAGTTTTCTTTGCTAAGTCTGATGGCTAGTTTCGGAAAATGTGATGTGCACTTGCACCTATTTGTAGGCCTGCTATAAATAGGGTCCTGCTGGCAACACATGTACGTCTATGATTGACAATTGCAGAGATTTGCCTCTCAGACTCAGGCTCCAAAGGACATTGAAAACATCTCAATGGTGAGTTGGCAAATTCATCATGTTTTATGTCGACCAAGGAATAGCTGAATTACATGTTAACATAGAGATAAGTGGAATGTCTTCGGGTCATGCTTGACCACTAACAGTGCCTCAACAGCCTGATAGCTGATCCTATTTATAACTTGCTTCAATGCAAATACTTTGTTGGCCAGACAAGACCAGCATTAACTCTGAACAGTGTGTTTGAGTTTGTTAGAGCAAATGACCCTAATATGTCTTTATACTTTCTTTTTTTTCAATAACTTCAAACAAGATTTAATAATGTTCTTAGCTGTTTCTCTTTCTCTTTATCAGTGGCTTTTACATGGATAACACACTTCAACTCTGAACTGAGACATTGAACTTTGACGAGCTGTGGACGTGGACAAGGAGTAGTTGATTTTGGGTGATTTTTTTTCTTCTTTGGATATAACATTCTTTGTGACAATGACTTCCCGAAGGCCAATGGCTCGCTCTTTTTCTGGCAATGGGAGGACAAGCAGCTTCGGTGAAGAGGAGGGCAGCTCTTCCAATGGCCGTTCAGAGAGTCGCAACACTTACCTCTCCAATGTCAGGCCTGAAAACAGGTACATAACCTCCCATATATTCCATGTGTAATGCAGCACACGTAGACATTTGTACCATATAAAATAGATTCATATCACATGGTGTCTGTATAGTGGTCAAGAAAAAGCACCTAGGGCGGGTAGAGCAAGTTAAAAAAAATCAGAAAACATGAGATCTGAGTTGGTAGATTTAAAATCATTCACCTGGAAAGAGAGGATGATGAAGCTAGTCAAACCATAGTTTCCATTACCATATTATTCAGCACATCACACTGAGGGTCAATTTCCAATCCAGAAGTAAAGTAAAATAGAAGCTTTCCTTTTGTATAAGAGGAGAACAGTCATTATAATCTGTTATTGGTATCGCACAAGTGGAGGTGGGTTCCATGCAAGCAAATCTCAATTAACACTGACTGATGAGTTCCCTTCATTTGCCTTCTCTCTGAATAGCTATTCAAGGTATTCTCACTACAGGCCTACGAGGTAAACCATACTTTTAAAACATTCTTTCCAACTAACATCTTAACCACCCATCCCGGTTTACCCCAAGAATGAAACCTACACCTGTTTTAACAATGATGTAAGTGATATCGTCGAATGTTGAGTTCAGTTTTACTGATGAATGTTGACTTCAACATTAGATTGACTACTTTGGTTTGTTTGATATCTCTCTTTGTAAGTCACTATGTTTTCAACTACTCGGGAAAACATGATTTCTCTCTGCACTACCAATAATTTACATTAACATCCATTTCCTTTTTGCAAGTAATTGGAATGTACAGAGGCGAAGAAGTCACTGAAATGATACTGTGAACTGGAAAATATTGTCTTTACTATTTGGAAGTAATAACATATGAGAAGAACACTCTGATGCAATGTTTCCCTCCAGGAGCACACTATGCAGTGTAATGGCTCAGCTGACAGAGGACATACAGCCCTCCTTTGAGACGACCTTGAAATCAAAGGCAGTGTCAGAAAACTGCAATGTGAAGTTCACCTGTGTGGTATCAGGTAGGCATACACTGAACAATCACCCTTTTCATTTGCATGCCTCTGTTTGTTGGCGTGATTGAATCCTTTCAGATGATCTGTGATGTGAGGTCCTACAGGATGTGGTTAATCTGAAAACTAGGAAAGGAACTCATCTAAGTGCCAATTTGGATGGTGGATAATGATTGAAAACAATCATTCATTAGTTCTGAATAATGTATTGCTTTATTTTATTATTTCTTTAGGTTGTTTTTTCAAATGCAAGCAGATATTGGGTGGGTCTCTCCTTTGTCACAACAGCAGATCTCCTGTCCTGTCCTGTCCTATCTGGTCTTACACATCACAAAAATGATGCAACAGCCTGAAGCATGTTCTTTCCCAATAACCTTTTCACGCTATATTTGCTATATTACCTTTGCTGTATTATTTAACTAACTAGTCATCCATACAATAGGATATTGAGCACACACTTTATCTTAGACATAGTGCCAGGTTCACAAGCACAATAAATACACTATACCAGACAAATTGTGGTACTAGAAGTGTGATAAGCCCAACCCATGTGATAAGCCCAACCCATTACTTCTAGGTAATGGGTTGTTCATAATAGTCTATCCATGTCTATAGGTTACCCTGCTCCAGAACTCACATGGTATAAAGATGATATGGAAATGGACCGGTACTGTGGACTCCCAAAGTATGAAATTCGCCGCAATGGAAAAAACCACACCCTTCATATTTACAAGTATGTAATACGACTCATTTTACCATGCAAATCTATTATATTTATAAAACATTTTTTGTATTTTGATACTTTTTTTAACATTTAATCTATCACAGTACCTATTATATTTATCAAAGATTAGTAAGCCTTTCTCTTTTCAGCTGCACATTGGATGATGCAGCCATCTACCAGGCCTCAGCCAGCAACAGTAAAGGTATCGTCTCCTGCTCAGGGGTTTTGGAGGTTGGCACCATGAACGAGTACAAGATCCATCAGAGGTTTTTCGCCAAACTGAAGCAGAAAGCAGAGAACAAGAGGAGGGAGTTGGAGGAGAGCAAGAAGAAGGGTAAAGAGCAACCGCAGAATAGCCCTCAAAGGAAGTGGCCCATCCCACCACCAGAGGAGAGCCCAGTGGTCCAGGAGCCTGAGGCTGTAGAACCCAATGGAGTTAGCACTGAAGCCCTTGTGACATCCACAAACAATGATATGGTTAAGGTGGAGACTGCTATCAACAGGTCTCCATCTAAGGAGACTTTGGCCAAAAAGAAAATAAAGATCTCTAACGGTGTAGATGCTGAAGTTAGCAACAGCATTAGTAGCAGCAACAATAGCAGAAACCATACAATGGGAAATGCCGGTGAAAACTCTTATGATGGAGGGATCAGTTTGGCACAGTTTCTGGCAGAGGCTCTCCATTCACAGGCTGGTGAGGAGAAACAGAAGTCATTGCGAGAGGAGAAACCAACAGAGATGGATACGTCAATTGGAAGCGCCAATAAAGATAAAGAGAGAGAGCAAGAGAGAAAACAAAAAGAGAGAGAGGAAAGAGAAAGAGAAAAAGCATTAGCAGAAGAGTACGAGAGAGAGAAAAAGAGAGAGCAACAATTAGTCATTGAGAAAGAGAAAGAACGAGAAAGGCAGTTAGAGCTGTCACATAAGTTAGCCCACTCTAAACATGCCTCAGATGTCAAAAATTACAGCAAGGCCCATAAGGATCACGACCGCCACAACATCCCGGCTTCCCTCTCCTCTGTGCTCCACACAGTCAAAGACTTCTTCTTTGGCAAGAGTAAGAAGGACTCTCATGATCACAGGGAGAATGAGGAGAGAGAGGTTGATCACCCACATGCCCCCATGCAGTCTTGCCCTCCTCAACCGCAAACACCACCACTATGTCGGCTGCAACCGGAGCATAATCCAGAGGTGTACAAACCTCTCACAGAAGAGGCTGCACCCATGGAGATGGATAAGCCAAAGGAGCCTTCAGTAACGGTGAGCACAGAAAGACAGTCAGTGTCATCGGTGCCACTGACACCGCATGAACATGAGCATGAAGACAGTGTTTTACACACAGAAGATCTTCCTCCAGCTCGTAAACTGCCACATGAGACTGAGGAAGCTAATGAGGCTGTGGAGTCCATGGAGGTGTCTGTGGAGGTGGACAGCAGCGGTCCAGGCAAAGCAGTATCCACGCCTGCGCATCCAGTCCTCACTGAGGTGAGTTGTGTCTCATTGACCATTCAGTTGCTCTGCACGGCAGCAGGCGGCAACTTGAAAGTTATTTATAGACTGTCAAGATGAGCAAACTATGAAGCACAGTGTGAAAATACAGTAGTTCCTCCTGGTAGAATTGTGGTAGATAACAAGCGAAACTAGACCTACAGCTAAAGACTATAATATATTATATTAATGGGTATTAACAGTATAGAACAGTCAGAACATACTATCCATTTAAAAAAATATGGTGAGTCAGCCTGGCTTGTTCTGTTATCTGGATATGTGAGAGTGTGGTTTTAGTGCATGAGTATCACTCAAGAGCGACACACAAACCGAGATAGTGAGGGGAAAGAAGGAACCATAATATCAATAACAGGGCAAGTTGTGCTGAATGTATGTGGGGGTGGGGGATGTTGTGTGTCTAAACACTGACATCTACATATTATACTGTAAGATAGGATGGATGATAGGATCTCAAACGGTGCCTGTGATGAGTGTACTACAGTGCGTCAGAGATAATGATGAAACCTGAATGTCAGGCGTGGATCTCACATTACAAACAGGGTCATGCATGACAGAGGGCTGTGGGGTCTGTGTACAGAGTAGTAGAGGTCTGAGGCAGGTCTCAGCATGAAAGGAGGACCTCTTCACATTGGACACATTCCTTGCTACCCCCCCATATCTTAAAATAAACCTCTTTCTTATCTGGAGTGGAGGGAGGACGGGCTTTCCATCTGCAGAGTGACTTGGCAATGGTCTGTCGTCACACTGCTCAACTCTAAGGATTGTTTGATGTGTGAAACGAGGACTGTCGCGCTATGCTCATTAAACTTTAATCGCCTATACAGTAAGAAAGATAATAGGTGTACCTAATGGCTTGATTATCATTTTATAGTTGTTATCTTTGAGGACATATTAGTTATATTTAATTTGATCATGTGACTGTGTCTACTCCATCATAGATTAACACCACCAGTTTATTAATATGGCTTTGCGTCATCACTTCCTTTCATATTGTAAAGTGATATGGCTGAAACTCTCTGTGAAATAAGATATTTCTCTTTCTTGATGCCAGAGTGACGCTCATAGAAAGGCTGTCTGGAAGTAGTCAAAGGTTTGCATGACCAGAATAAAGTGGAACAGGCTGAAGTACTGGGACATAACTTTTTCAGAATATAAAGCATGCATGCACACATATTCCAAATCTCAAAAAGTGGTAGATCAAATGCTTGCAAATGCAACAATTACTCACAAATCATTAGAATATTGTTTCCATATTACTGCATGTTTTATTTTATGTGTGTGTTTGGTTTAGAGGACAGATTTGAGAAAGATCTGATAAATTAGGTTAGAATGTATAATCACATTATCAAGCTGATTTGGGTGTCTTTACTCAATTTTGAGTGAGCATGAAAACTTGATGATTAGTTATTACTAATTTACAAGTGATTTCTATTTTTATAAGACTTTATAAATCAAGTCATTTATTAATATAATCCCAAATTATTGTATTTAGTTTATGAATTGTGTTGTTTAGTGACTGTTACATGAAATGCTGCAATACAGCAGTTATGGGTTTAAAGTTCCAACTAATGAGGTGGTTGACTTAACTACATTCAGTGAATTTTACACTGTGCATGAGTAGAATTCTTTCAGTCATGCTGTACACAATAATTGTGTTGAATTAGAAGAACATGTGTGGGAACGTGGGGAGCGATCACTATTCAAAACTATACACCTGCAGAGCAATGGTTTTACGGACAGCTTTCTCCATAATGTGGAACTGCAACTCCCCCTTTCCTGTTGTTGTGGCATAATGCTAAGCTTTATGGCTGACTGGAGGAACTAATGCAAACAGTGTTTGCTCACCAGCATGGACTTCTGTTAAAACCAGAAGGTGTAGTTCTGGCCAGAGCTCCATTTTTAGACTGAATGTGACACCAGTTCCCTTCCATCGAAAGCTGCAACTTCTTTTTTTCTTGGTGGCTTCTCCTGTCTCCCAAACATGTTGTCACAAGGCTGCACGTGATTAGTTTACTTCCCTTTGACTTAATATTTAATGACCTGAGCAGTAAAAACAGGGCCAGTAGAGAGAATACATGATCAGTTTTTAATATGAGAACCATGCTTCATCATACCATGCTTGTGCATACTTTATTAAAATAGTTTAAGTAGTTCTTTTATATTTCAGCTCAGGTTATGTCCTTCTTTCTCCATGATAATTTATGATGAGTGTGAGTCATGCATGTGGAATGAGTGCCTATGCCAACAGACAAGAACTCATTCACAGTGAGTTCTTTGTATAAACAGCACACCTGTTTCAAACATGTGGGAATTCCCCTGCCCCTGTTTCCACATAAGAGGTAGATTAGTACTTTCAGCCTCCCTGGTTATTCATTCATTTTAACAGGGTTTTTTCTGCTTTCAATGTGTTTGAAAAATACAAAGGGCAAATTGAATTTCTTAAATCATAGAAGTTGAAGTTAACTTAAAATTGATGTTTAGTTTGGGCTAAATTTGGAATATTTCCATCAATACAAAAAATTGAGAAAATGCAGATTAATTAATTAATGCAGATGGAGCTTCCTTGTTAAAATCTAAAACTGTAAATTTGGAGAACTTGACATGTGTAAGGTTACAACTACCTTGCATGTGATATGACATGTGAGGTTCTTAAAATAAGTTGACAGGTCATAAAACGCAAATATATATTGCCTTAAGTATTCCCCAAAGTTTCTAACCATTGTCATTTAGAAACTAATAATTGCTTAGCTTTATCCACAGACTGACTACAGTGCTCTCTGCCTCTGTGATATAACACAACATTGCAATATACAATTTGTCAGAAATTTTCTTTCTTCTGTTGATTTATGATGGAACAACTTTCCTCGGTCTAAAGGTGTCAAAGGTCACTGTAGTAAGTCTTGGTCACATGGTTAGCCATAACAAACTCTTTTAAAATGACTTTAAGCTCATAACCTGAGCATTTGGTTTCAAAAGGTTGTCGGACCTCTGTACCATCAATAAATCAAATTCATTAAAATATTTTTTCATGCATATGAATCAAAATCTGCAGTATAAATAATAATGCTGTGTTTCGTGGGGTTCATTGTTAAACAAAGATGAAAGAGGTTGCAGTTGCAAATGCAATTTAGCACCAAAATGCTTTATTTGTTTATTTTCCCTCAGGCTACAGAAAAAGATTCTCAGGCAGTCCCGGTTATCCAAGTGGTTCCTGTACTCCAGCAAGAGCCAACTCTCTTGGTAGTTGCACCAGAGCCTAATCACCAGGCTGAAAGAGATGAAGATCTATCTGGCTTGCCACAGACCCAAGCCCCCAGTGAAGAACCATGCTCTCCCACATACAGCTTCACCACTTTGGCAGATAGCTATGCTCCTCCTCGCAGTATTATCTCAGCAATAGACAGCTCGGGCCTTGATGAAGCAACCACTGAAACTTTGCAAAAGAAGGAGATGCATGTTGATAAGATGGAAAAAGAAATTAAACTTGACACACAAGAGGGTCATTCTCCTAATTATCTGTGGAAGGAAGAGAAAGCTGAAGTGAAATCGGAGATCCAGCCGTGTACAAATATAAACCGACCTGAGGTTACTGAATTAATAATACCTTCTTTGGAAGAGAGAATTGAGACATGTGATTCTAAAAGATCAAATCACATGTCTGTTTTGATAATGGCAGGTGTAGAGAGCGATCATTTAAAAGCAGAGGTAGAATATACTCCACTTATTCAGGAAATGAATGTAGAATGTCCTGCCACTGTAGCCCCAGAGAGTTTACAGAATGGTGACCTAAAAGTACTACAAGAATGTGCTTCTCCAGTAGTGGAAAACCTAGAAGACCATGACTGCAGTGCAAACTCAGCTTTGGGAATAAATGGGGAGGGAGATGCATTGAAAGATGTTGTTGAGAGCACTAAAGTAAAGAGTGAGAGCTTACAGACAAATGAAATGCCAATACTTTCTATTGAGAGAGAGCTTGAAATAGAGACAGAAAGAGAGACTCAGATGAAAGCAGAAGAGCTGGATAAATCAAAGAGCCATTCAGAAACACACAATGAGGGAGGCAATGTCAGCGTGCCCGAGGAACCCACTAAGGTGGCAAATCTAGATGGCAGTGAGGGACACTTGGGTGAGCTCACAGAGAATGTTCCAGAAATCCAAATGTCTACAATTAAAGACATCCCAGATAGTAAACTAAATGTGCCAGAAGTAAGGCTAAATGAACAAATTATAGTACCAAAAACCAAAGCAATGGAGCCTAAGATCAAAGATTCTACACAGCCACTAACTATTTTGGCATCCATCAAGCCAACATCAGTGCCTCCCATTTCGCAAAAAGATTATGCAACTAATGTGTCAGAAGTAATAATACAATTTCCAGTGTCTGAAGACCTACCTACACAGAAAAGTATGCTGAATGATGATAACCTCCCACCAACAGAGAAAGTACAGGAAGTTGCGCAACTAGATGACAAAACAGAAATGCATAATAGAGAGCAGCCATTTGAGAAAACCAGTGAACTGCCTCAGATGACCTATGCATCAATACCTACTATAAATATTTCATGTACTGATAACATCAAACTCAGGGAGGGTGTTGATGATGTTTCTGTAAAGCCCCCTGTCTTAGATCCACCACAGCCAGATGAAGTACCCAAAGTGCCTTTGTTTGTAGTGCCACCAATCTCTATCATTTGTCCTGAAATAAAACTGCCCACTCAAAATGAGAGTACAGGAACAGAAACTTTGGCTGTCATGCTAATGGAAACAAAGTCTGATCTTGAAAATAATATTATCATTGAGCCTGAAAAAAATCATAGTATGAAACAGAACCTAGACGAAATGACACAGAATATAATAGAGAACACCCCCTCTATGTTATATGAGGCTGTAATGCCAACAGAGGTAACCACCAATGTGTTCTCACTTACTAAAACAACAGAAGACAACATTGTCACTGAAACATTAAAGACAAAACCCCTAAAAGATGCCAGGATAGAGCCATATATAACTGTTGAGGACAAATCTTCTGTTGAGAGACTGGGCTTTAAAACCCCTACACATGGGACATTGAGCCCGGCCAGTCTCCGCAAGTTTCTGTCCAAAGCTGCTCCAGGTTCAGACACTGTGATATCTGTCCCTGCTATCACTGTGGGTGACTCTCAGAGTGACAAGACAGGAGAGGAGCTGAGTGGAGGATCAACACCAACATCCTCCCTTTCATGTGAAAGCAGCCCCCGGCTGAAACGAAGAGACAGTCTGTCACTCATCCGCTCTGCCACGCCCGAGGAGTTGGCCTCTGGGGCTCGCCGTAAGATCTTCATCCCCAAAACTAAAGGAGAGGATGGAGATGGAGGAGGGGTTGTTGCAGGGGCCCTAGATACTCAAGGCAAGAAGGAGACCCCCTACATGTCACCCAGCCAGGCTCGCAGGGCAGCGTTACTACAGGCTCCCACGGGACAACACACCCCGCCAATGGAGAGGCGCTCCCCACTGCTGAGTCGCCGGAAGGCCACCTTGGAGGTGCCAAAAGTCGTGGAGGAGACCCCCACAGATGAGCCAGCCAGCACCAAGCCAGAAGACAAGCCTGCTGAGAAGGAGAAGCTGGACCCATTCAAAGGTAAAAAAAATCTGATTAGTAATTAAATGGATGTCTGCAGTTTCACAGGTTTACCTTGATTAGACTTGTTTTTTATCTGCTTGAGTATTTCTCATGAGTATGTAAAGATGTAAATGCTTCTGTGAAAGTGGTGTACAGTCAGTTCATAGTGTTGGTCAAAGTTCATAGACATGTAAGGCTGATCAGTATACTGGCACTTGAGGAAGTGGAAATGTTAGAAAATCTCTGCTCTCCAGTACAGTATACTGTATATTTACCTTGTGCTCCCTGGGCACCTCTCGGTCATGCACCACCAGCTCCTCAGGTTATCCGCAAGATCAGGGGAGAGCCCTTCGCAGATGCCTCTGGACACCTGAAGCTATGGTGCCAGTTCTTCAACGTGCTCAGTGACTCCACCATCAAGTGGTACAGAGATGATGAAGAAATACTAGAGGTGAAAAGAAGGTAAATCCTTCTCACAACATCAAGATTACTCTACGCACCTGTAATACAATCCAAGGGCAAAATCACATGGTGTTCAATTTGTTGTAAGCCATTATTATTATTATTTTAGAAGTTGCTCTGTTGTGAGGATTACTAAGTAACCAGCATGACTGATTAAACTGGACAGGCTCTAAATATGAAACAATAATGCAGCAAGGGTGAACAAGATTTAACTGAGCCACAGAGTGCATCCCATAGCCATGTCATTCTCTCATTCTCACTGCAGAGCTGTCCAGCTCATGTGACTGTGAACCCCACAGCTGTGACACAGAGAGGTGAATCTCTGGCCAGACACAGACACTGTAAACTGAGACACTATTTTGACATCTCCAGGGAGCATTAAAAGTCTATATATGTGCTATTGGTTGCTGTGTCAGCAGATTACACCCTCACACATTCACACAGCATAACCATCTGTGCCACACTGACATCTTGTGGGCCCAAGTCTACAATTCTAGTGAGCTCATTGACCCCATGTGTTCATGCACTTTTCGTTTTTTTTCTCAAGTGGAGGAGATGAAAGCCAAGTAGCGCTGGCTATTGTTCAGGCATCCAGTCAAGACTGTGGGGTATACGGTTGCTCGATCAAAAATGAATACGGGACTGACACCACTGACTTCCTGCTCAGCATAGACAGTAAGTTGTGCCTGGTGAGATTAAGTTTGAATTCTAAATCTAATGTTATCAATTATGTTCTCCTGACTGCTTGTGTGTTTTCTATTTTACAGTCCTGTCTGATATACTACTAAAAGACGATTTGGAAGGTAAATCTTCCATCTGTTTATGTACCATATCAGCCCCTGTTTTTCTTTGCTGAACATTAATTCAATGACTAATGATAGGGGAATAAAATGACATCATCATTATATTTTTCTCATTGAAGGCAATATTTTTTTGTTCCTCCTAGTTGGAGAGGAGATAGAGATGACCCCACTGCTGTTCACCAAAGGTCTGGCCGAATCTGGCTGCTGGGGTGACAAGTTCTTTGGCCGCATCATGACTGAACAGGTGCATATTGGGGAGGGTTCTGCTCACAAAGCCAGCCGGGTGAAGGTCATCTACGGTCTGGATCCTGTCTTTGACTCTGGAAGCACCTGCATCATCAAAGTTCAAAACCCCATCGCCTACGGGACCAAAGAGGAGCGTAACCTTGCAGAGAGAAACCTAGCCATTGCTAAGCAAGTCAGTAGTAGTTTTAATGTGCATCTTCAACATAACTATGATCCATGATCTTGACTAACTAACTCTTTGTCAAACTTACTTCAAGAGATTTTCTAATGCACCAAGCCATTTAACAATTTGTCTTTGTAACGTAATAGGTTGTTGGCTGCCTCTTGATGACCTGCTCATGCATTAAAATAGCAACATCTAACTAAGAATCTTTGGTAATCTGGTATGAATAAATGCCTTTTTTATTATAATTACAGTACATTTATCTGCTATAATAAATCCTTTGTTCTTCCAGGAGTGCAAAATCCAAAATACGATTCGGGAATACTGTAAAATCTTTGCTGCTGAAGCGAGAGTGATTGAAAACTTTGGCTTTTCACTAGAGTAAGTAACACAACTGATGAAAGTATAGCTATGATAACAGATATCCTTTCAAAAAATGAGTGCTTATCACTGCCTGTGCCCATCCCCTTATTTGTCTTGCTGCCCACAGAGTAACTCCTCAGTACCTGATGTACCGTCCTGCAAACTCTGTGCCATATGCCACAGTGGAGGCTGAAATAAAAGGTGTCTTCCTGAAGTATTGTATGATGGATGCTAAAGGCCGGCTGATTACCCGAACCATTTCTGAGGTTGAGCAGAAATGCTGCACCTTCCAGCACTGGATCCATCAGTGGACTCATGGCAATTTACTGGTCATTCGGCTAGAGGGTAAGATTCACAGAGGTTATCAAGAAAGTGATCAGATATCTATAGTATGATCAGAAATGTTAATAATTCGCTGTGTTTCATTATTATAGGTGTTGAAACGAAGCTTACTAATGTTAGAGTTGTGACCAAGGCAAAGGGGTTTGTATCTCAACCAATACATCCAAATGTAATGTGTTAATGTGCTTATTGTCTTTAGAATGATCTGAATAAAAATGTCCTCTGTATTTCAGGTATCAAGGACTTACAGATTATGGGTCTCCAAAAGTATTTGAACAATTCCTGGCCCACCATCAGTGCAACTACTACTGTGGGCTTCTTAGCCTGCGCCCCCTGAAGACCATGGATAGTCTGCAGCAGCCGACGAAGATGAAGGGCTCCAGGAGTCCCCTGCTCAACCGCAAGTTGGGCACTGGCTCCTCCAGCCCCCAGCTGCAGCGGAAAGGAACAAACAGCCCTCAGATGTCTAGAAAGGCAACTTCTAGCCCAAAGGTGGCTAGGAAGGCTCAGGAGACAGAGGACAATAAATCAGGTGCCAAACCCAAGCCTGCAGAAACTCTTGATGTTGTCCAAATGAGGTAGAAAAAGAGGGGCTTATCAATCTAGCCTCTTTTGTTTCAAACAAACATTCATGCTTTAGATGTTTTGGCATGATGTATTTGTTTTTCAAGGTACAAAAAGCCAGCATGGACTTGAACAACATATAACAGGAAAATACCAGGGATAGTATAAGTATTGTGAACAAGAAGAGAAGGAACAGTTCATCATCCTGTGCACCTGGGTCGTTGTGTAAGTTTACTGTGAATTTCTCAATTGCTGTTACTACTGTAAGACATCCACCACCTCACTAGTCGGTTAACTGCTTAGCTAAACTTACAGGTCCCAGAGCCTACACAAAAAATCATTACTGTTAATTTGACTCAAAGTAAAAATCAACATTATGCTAGTGTTTATATATAAGTCCACACCCATCAGAGGTAACACTTTGAACTATTTGGATAGTTTTGAACAGTCCGAAGTGCCACATAGAGCCATATCAGCTCTATGTGGACAAACAACTCAAAATAACTGTCATTGAAAAATCAACACAATTTGCTGTGAAATGCTACTCTTTTTAAAAGAGGAGTCAACCTTTTAACGTTTTGAATTAAACAATGGTGCACGATGAATGTAGATCATCTCAGCCACAGAAGAGTTCCAGCGTGATGTATCTATATAAAAAGCTACAAGGAGTGGATCGTCTGCGATGTACATCTGTGATGTACAGTATGTGTCTAAGGCATAAGGGTTTTATTGTTATTTCTAGACATTATTTATGCTTAGTGTTAGAACTTTTCATGCAGTATTACTTTATGTCCCAGAGCTATACAGTAAAGTTGTGCTTGTGCTCTGGAATTACAACACCACTTTTATGTCAAAGATTTTTGTGTGCACTTTTTTGCTACGACTGATCTTCCAATCTCCTTATTTCATTTTTTTTGATGGATATATGTTTTTGAATGGAACTGACAAAGCAATGAGCATTGACAAGTAGTAAGAGGCTTACAAAAATAAACTCTTTAACTATGGAATGCTCATGCTCTTTGGCTTTCAAACACATGAGGAAGTTCACAGAAACAAGGGTAAATGAGTGAGCTACTGAATGAGTTCCACACAGTTCCACCCATGGACTATAGAATAAAAACACACTGAACAAACTAACTGAAATTCATGTTCAGGATTTTTTATACCAGTGTTGCAGTTTTAGGGCGATTGGCAGCAACCCCATGTTTGGGCAATGGACAAGCTGAACAATTGAAAGAATTGCTAGTTTACAGTAAGTCAGTAGTAACCAAACCAGTAAAATCAAATACAGGTTCTTGTGAGAAAATCTGTGCACGCAGCGCAATTGTGTTAGCTTCCATCAACTTGCACAAGCATTGATAACAAATTCCAGCTGGAATCATTTCCCCTTTGCAAATATGGACAAACTGGTGTAGAATCTTTGGAGTTTCCCTGAATGGATTCCTGATTAATGATCAAGAGGTTAAAGATTAAGAGACTTAAAAAATCCAAATACCCACTCAAACTTAAACTTCAGCTGCTATTAATTACAAATACAGTTTGATATACAGTTTACTTATTTATGGAAAACAAACCAAATTAAAAAATGAGAAAGTTGGGTTGTAAGGTAATACTGAACAGCAGATAAAGATGAAAAGATAATGATGAAAACACTAACGTTGTGGTGTGTTGTGACACCAACAAACACTAGAACGGCCTGGTATTGTAAGCATGTGTTCATAAATTCAATGGACTAAGTATGAGAGACGAAGGAGTGAATGAGTGAATAAGAGAAATAAATGTGTGTGTTTACAATGTGCATTGTCAGTCTTTGGTAAGTATCAGGTGTTTTTTTTTGTTTTTTTAAATAAACAAATAAAACATGTTTGTCCAAGGATGATACACAATTTCATTTCCAGGGGTTTTTAATTCTTCAAAAAGTATGATTTATAGTTGTATGCATAATTATCCACAAGGATTAAAATATAAAGTAATTCAGTTTATTCAATTTTTATTTGAAACAATTACATTCATCAGAATGTTGATTTCTGAATATTCCCTGAGGTATATTTCTTAAGGTATGTCCTTTTACTCTTTGGCTTGACTTTGAATAAAAGGCAATATCTGAATTAATTTACAATATGGTATACAAAAGACAAGTTATTTTTCAAAAGTACTTTTGTCTTTGTGCGCTGTCTACATGTCTTTTTACATTAATATTGACAGATACATAAATACATGGAAACATA
>OOFE01021155.1:0-10843 GCA_900323365.1 Monocentris japonica | reverse complement strand
CACACACACACACACACACACACACACACACACACACACACACACACACACACACACACCCTTGACACTGATCCACTGACCCACACAACCTCCGCCAGCCCTTCGTCTGGGCAGCTTAGTGAGTGGTATCTTGGGCTCAAAGGGACGTTCCTCCCAGATGTCTGAGCCAAGGCAGACTCCCACCTCCTCAATTCAGAGTAAGTCCCTCCAGAGAGGGGGAGACGCCCCTTCTCAAACCCCTCCTGCTACCCAGTCATCACTGAGAAAACTGCTATCCCTACATGCCGTGCCTCATGCCACATTTTCCTGATTTTTGTCCCTCCCTGGCCCACCACGAGCCTCATCCAGCTGCACAGAGGAAACCCATAGTGTCTTTTATTGTGGATTAACCTCTCAGTGGCAATGGCAGGTGAACTTGAAAAATAATCTCTTTTCGAGGCGTCCCACAGTAATTCAAAAAAGATATTGGGATGTTTGAAAATGCTGTTCCTTGCATTGCACTGAGTACCTCTTCCCTACGGTTTCAATGAACTGAAACCTCTGTTTTTGACCCCCAAAGTTCTGCTGTCCCTTCTCCTCCCTGTTGGTTTATTCTCCAGCATTTGGCTTGAAGAAGACTATGCTCTGCTCTTACTATGTTTCAAGATCTAGATTTTCTTCTCATTCTTCCATTTGCCTTCTGTTCTGACTAACCCAAACATTGATTCATACAGTGCTGACTCACACACACACACAGACACATTTTACAGAGACATTAGGCTATGCTGATAGGGCCCTTATTTCTTGTTAATTCTAAGATTGAAGAGTTTGTGAGTCTGTGGCTGTGAAGGCAATGGAGGTGAAGGAGGTATTGATTCATTTTTTATTAATTATTTTAACATGTCTTTTTGTTGGGCAAATTATAAGTCATTTTTTTCACTATCCCCCAGCCTGCACCAATAACAATAAAGGTAACTGTCAACATCTCCTAGTTAAAACCGCATTTGCAAGTACCTGCATCTGAGCATTGGTTTATTTTTGGTCGTTTGAGCTCTGTTGGGTGAAAGGAATCGTATCATCCTACATTTTCTTGCCTGGTGTCACTATTAGTCATGGGAGGCTTTCTATTTTGTTCCTTAGAAATGAAACAACAGAAATTCTGTGAAATACATTTTTGAGCACCTTCCATTTCTAATAACTTTGATATCCTGCTAATTTGTAGACTAGCACCCATTTGAAACTGGTTTGATATCACTTTCCGTTACCTACATTTGCCTGATATGCAGTAATATCTGGCAATTTTCACATCAGTATATGATATCTAGTTGATGATCTGTGATTTTGTGTTGTAGCTCGTAAACAGGAAATTATCAAGGTCACTGAACAGCTGATTGAGTCCATCAACAATGGAGACTTTGAGGCCTATGCGTAAGTTTCTCTCTCTGATTCACAATCTGCATGTGTGTGTTTGTGTATCATATTTGTATAATGCCTAACTAAATAGTCTTAGTTGCTTTGCGGACTCTGTCTTCTTTGTCGGTCTAACAGGAAGATTTGTGATCCTGGGTTGACTTCCTTTGAGCCTGAGGCCCTGGGCAACCTGGTGGAAGGGCATGACTTCCATCGCTTTTACTTTGATAATGGTGAGTTAATGGGGTATAAAGTAATCTTTGACTTTTATTGACCTCTATCAGTGACCGAGGAATTGAGGAGTAAGCTTTCTAATTAGAGCAGAGATCCAACAGAAATGTCTAGTAAAGAGGTGATATATCACGATGCAAAATACTGTAATAATAATACTGATTTGTCATTTGCCTCTTTGGCTTGAGAACGAAATGTCATGCAGTACCATTCACTTGCTCATAGCATCGTCCTCCATCGTTGAGCAGTTGAAAATGCCAGTAGGTGGGGGGAGGAGATTGGGAGAGGAACAGAGTGAGTTTTGAAACCCAGAAATCTCGACACCTGGTAAAATAATCATTCATCCGTCACTGTGAATGAGAGGCCAACAAAGTTAGCATAATGTCCTTCATGATCGCATGCCCGATGTCCCTTGCTCTTACTGGCAGTGGGGAGAACCTCCTTGTTGAGACCCATGTAAATGGTGCTGACATAATGTGTGACTAAACATAGGGACTAAAGAGCAGAATAGTCTGATGATTTCCCAGGTTGTGGAAATATTGTGAGAATTAATTTGTAGCATACAGATTCAATCACTGGCTTCACTGTCTACAGTTGGCCCAAGCAAACACCAAGTGAAACAAATCACATGCAAAAAAAACGCAAATATTTACCATTTTCCCAAATGCAATTACATGCAGGTTCACCATTTGTATCACTCTGTAATTGCTTGGACTTTAAATGAAGTGGGTGAAATCGTGTGAACCTACCTATACAAAGCGATGTACACTATAAATTAATTGTCAGAATACTTTCAGAAGCTGCGAAATGACGTGAATTCTCTATTGTCATCTTCCTAGTTGTCCATGTGCTTCATTGCTCTAAATTAATAGGCTGAGGGATTGAGCCATTTGAGTGTAATAATTTCAATATTACACAGGAATAGACCCCTCACAAGAATGGGTATTGAGCATGTTTACTGTGTCTAGAAGTATGTAAGTTGTATATTAGTGGGTATGGGCAGCTGCTTGGTTTCATACAGTACCAATACTCAGTTGTATCAGTACACAGTTCATGTTTATTGTTACACCACAAGGGCATGGCTGTGATTATGGACTCTCCTTGGAGTGAAAAGACGCACATTCATAATGGCTGCTATAAATGGCAGAATGTCCTCAGTCTGGCTAAGAATAGTACAGATATACCAGATATGTCCTAGAAACCTCAATCACTTGCCAAACCTATGGTTGTCCAGTATCCAACATCAAGATATGGAGACTTTTGTCTCCTCTTGTTTTTCATATCAATCAATATCCCTTTTAAGGTAATACCAGTGTTTCACACATCAGACATTGATTGAAGTTTTGAACAGCCATACAGCAGCATTTCAATTTCACACCAGGTAGTATTAAACCATCCTTACCCTGTCATTGTAGAAAGTGAGAGGATGATGCATGTCCATTATCTCCAATTAATATAATGTGGTAAATGACACTTGCTACCCATGATCAGCCATATCTTAAGAATCAGGCGTCCAGCTGAGTGTCAAGTTCAACTAACCAACCTCTCATCTCCTGCCTCTTCCAGCCCTGTCTAAAGGGAATAAGCCGGTGCACACCATCCTGTTGAACCCTCACGTGCACCTAATTGGGGAGAATGCGGCATGTATCGCCTACATCCGGCTGACCCAGTACATGGACAGCAGCGGCATGCCCCGCACCATGCAGTCTGAAGAGACCCGTGTCTGGCACCGCCGCGACGGCAAGTGGCAGAACATCCATTTCCACCGCTCTGGCTCGCCCAGTGTCCCCTCCCAGTAAGAGTCATGCACTAGTCACAGCCTCCGATAAGAAAAATACAGTTGAGCCTTTATTAAACTGAACCAACAAGGACGTGTGAAGTAGGATTAAGTAGGAGCAATGTAGTGAAATGCAGACTTCAGTGGAGCTGTGTAATATTCTTTAGCTTGACGAGTCATTCTGCAATGCATCACAGCAACTGGCATGTTGAATTGATCCGAGCATTTCTTTATGGAGTGAGCTATGAACATTTCCATAGCTTTGTGTAGTTTGCTGGTGTGTATTCACATTTTTTTCCTCTCTGTCTTCTGCAGTTAATGGAATATCAAGATTCAGTTTAAAAAATCCTATCAGCAAATCTCTAAGGAGGGCAGTCAACTAGCCAACCCCTGACTGCTCTCTGACCCCGCCCCTGACCTTCTATAAGGACATGACATCGCACAGGACAAGAGTATTAATACATTTTACTGTTATGGCATTTTATTAATGGACGTCATTCGAACCACCACCGGGTGGCTGCACAGCGTATTTGGACATTATGAAATGAGCATATTGATGACATTTCTTTTTTTGTTTTTTTAAGCTGTTTTGGTATGCATTTTAAATATAATATAGAGATGTTTAAAATCTACTACTGTAACCTCTCCCGAAAATTAGTTCTGTATTTTTATCTGTATTTATGTGTGTGCAATACAAAACATTTGAACGATCAGAATGTTAAAATTGAGCTTGCTTTAGTTCTGGTGATGTATATATACATTGTGATTGTTGATAAAAACATAACAAACACTGAAATTGCTATTCTTGCTATCAGAGAAATTAAGAGTTTACGTAAATCCAGTTTATGAGCTACATTTATGTTTGCTACGAGCTAAGTCATAATGTTTGAATCGTCAGATTTCAACTTATAATACTAATTTAATTGTAAAGAAAAGCAGAGCAGCTTACACTTTGCATTGAGATGTTTGCCTTTATATCAGTTAAATAAGAAATAAGAGAATGTAGCATATATGTAATATATGAAAAATCAAGACTATTGTGTAGTGCATGGGGGGGACTATTGTGAGTAAGATCATATGAAACTATAGTATCTTCTGTTTGATTTGTGAATCACTGACTTGTTTGTTTGCATTTGTTAATGTTGTGCATCAGTCCTGTCCCAAATGTCCTCCAGTATCATGGAACTGTTGTAAAAACAATAACACAGTTATGGTTAATATCCAGATTAAATATCAAAACCTCATATCTAAGAGGAGGGAAAATAAACTCCTGGTTGCTAAAGCACCCCTTACATTTTGTACAAAAAATGAGAAGAAAACAAGTTCATTTTTCATAATGTTTGTACTTGTATTGTATCACTGTATGTAGGATTTTTGTTGTCAATTCATTCTTGTCATTTCCAATGTGTTATTTTTGCCAATAGCACAGAGAAGGTATGGAGCAAAGGCATGTGCAGAACATTAGTCTCTGCCTTCAGTCAGGTTAGGTGCCGACCTGTTGGTTTGGCTAATAAGTCTGGAACCTGCTGTGAAGGGCTTTGGATTGAGAAACATTGCAATCAGACAACAGGGGATAATAAGAGGACAGTGAAGGAGAAAAGGAGAGTGAAGGAGTGAGGTGAGAGAAGGAGTGTAATAAACATGGGGATGTCTTCCTTGAGGATCAGTGCTTCTACTAGCCAGTGGTCTCCTCACCACTACAGGACAATGCCAGTGTCGTCTTCATCCTTCCTGTTTTCTCTTTTTATTTGGTTCGTCTCTTCTTTTTTAGGGGGAAACTATGATAAACATTTCTTTTGACAAAACGTATGATGTCAATGCAATGCACCACTCCTTATATGGTGTGTATAACCTGTTGCCAGCACGGCAATAGATGGCTAAACATGTTTAAGGAATAAATAAATCAGCTAAAAGGTGTGATAACAAATGAGTGTTAATTATGTTGTTGAGCTGCTGTACTGCATGTTAGACACAACATGGCTGAAACCATGTCTTTGTGATGACCCACTTCATCCTAATTCATTCTTCAGCAATAAGAATATATGGCAGATGGCACATCCAACAGGAATTCATGGATGTATTCATGGGTATGAAACAAACAGACATTTAGTCACTCTCTAGTAGTTATATAAATGAGTGTGATTTATGAGCTTAGATGTCGTCGCGGTTGCTCTGATGTCTGATCTAATGGTGACATCTTGTGGATATGATATCAGTTGGAGCTACAAGTAGAGGAGAGAAATAAGAACGCTGCCCACTTCCTGAAGACAAACAGAAAGCAACTTAAACAGATACTCAGAAGGTGATATTTTCTGTATCACCTTCTGTATCACTGTATCAGACGGACAGCGAAATTTCGAAAATCAGTGATGGGATTTGCCAAAAGTTTCACAAACCCTTCCACTGAGAGGAACCCAAACTCATCGTAAATCGCCCAGATTTGTAGTTTAATATGGGACTCTATATTTTGGCACGATGACTACAATTGTGCCCAATGTGCCATAAAGGTAAGTGCAAGGAAGTAGGCTAAAGTGTGTTTTAAATATATCCTGTAATCCAAAACATCCCGTCTTTTTCAATATCAATCAGTGGGTCTGGAAACAAGTTATTTTGTCTATGAGCAGGTATTTTGCGAACGCTGCAGTTCACAAATCGTCTCTACGGTGGTGAGTTCAACCTGGAAGCGATCAACATTATCAACATTAACGCGCCTATGTAGACACAGTGGTTATGAAGCCACTAATATTATTATATACTAATTATTATAGACTAATTCGAAAATGTATCATTATTAATGAATTAATATATCATATATATTTTTCAGTCTCACCTTGCTGGATTTGGCTGTAAAGTGTTATTACCAAACAAGTGAGACGTTTTTAACTCATACATTATAGGATTATCCTATCATTATCGTTCTATCTTATGTTCATTTACAAAAAAAGGGAAAAAAATCGGCTCTTCAGACGTGCGTGTCGGCTCCCACCGTTAACTTAAAAGAGACTCGTTCGTGTACGACACATCACTGCAGGAAATCATCTTCGTACAGGAAGACTCAGAAGAGGGAACAAGGGAACAAGATTTCAAAACAGCCATTTATCCTGATAAATTATTTGGAGAAATTCAGCAGTTATGGCTAGATGCATGACGTACATAGTGATCCAATAAAAAATAAAAATAATTAAAAATAACTTTTACATCTTAGTTTTTCAAGCAGTCATGCAACATTCGGTCAAGAACAGATTATTTGGAAAAAATAATCATGATAGTCATAAAATAGCCTTTTTGATTGACTTGTTTATGGTTTTGTTGGTTGTGAAAGGTGTCACATCTGCAAAGATATTTTGGTGTGGTAGAGTAGAAGGTTTGAAATGATGTCACTTAGACCTAATTATTAGGCTACATTTTAGTCTATCACAATAAATATGGAGACATTTCATTAAATTTCTTTTCTGTAAGCTGTTTTCCATCAAAGAGTAGCTACTCTATGTATTTTCAGACAATATTGCAAAAATGAAATTGCAATTTTTTTGTGAACAATTTCAGAATTGCTACACAATAGATAATACAATATTGGCAGATGTATTGTTTTCATTTATTTACCTTAATAATTTTGTTTTCTAGATCATTCAATTGGACCTGTGTACATTTTGGGAAATAAGGGTACATGGCCTGTACAAGACAGTCGGCTTTAGACTACGTCAAGAAGGCCAGAGTCCACCTGGTTGGGAGATTAAATAGTCTCTCAGTTATTGTGGAGAACCTCTATCAGAAAAGAGTTCTCAATGAGGAAGAGGTCAGTAAAATACAAACACAGACTGATGACTTTGATAAAACCAGGAACATCCTGGACTGGGTCATAAAGAAAGGAGAAGCAGCCTGCTATGAGTTACTAAGGATTCTTGACATAACGAGGAAAAGGACCTTAGAGAGGCCACTCCATCTCCCTGAAAAAACAGATGTAGACTCTACTCAGAGCAACACCTTTGACTTGCACTACTGGATCAGCTGCTTTTCTTTCAGGGAGGACACAGAAATGGATATAACTTATTTAAAAGGTAGTGTAAAGAAAAAATTGAATTGGTAATGTGTAATGTTTTTGTTATTGAACACTGATGTGATGATTACATATTATGCATTTTTAATATTGATTTATCAGCGTGGAAATGTTAATCATGATCAATTTAGCAATACTGTACGAGGACACATCAGTCATTTCACAGTTGATTTTTTTTTTAAATTACTATTATTTTCCTTTTAGGCCCCAAACCATGCAACAGATACCAGGCAAAGTTGAAGTCAAAAGCACAAAAGATATCAAATGGCTTGTGGAGCCAAAGCAAAGCAGTCCTATCAAACAATGAGAACCCTAATCCATCATTCAATTCACTTGTATTAGACACACAAGGAAAAATTTCCCCATCTAAAGTAAAAATCTTCAAGAACAAAAAAAGCAAGAAAAGTCGTCCTAAAAAGATGAAGACATACATCCCTGTGGACAAACAAGGAATTTCCCCAAGTGAGCTGCTAAGAACAGATGATAAAAAGATCCTCTTGGTTGGCAAGCCTGGAATTGGAAAGACAGCAGTCACCCATCAAATGTTGAAACTCTGGGCAGAAAGAGATAACAAGGAACTGGACTACATGTTTTATTTTGACATCAGAGAAACATCCCACATCACAAGTACCATAAGTTTGAAGGACCTTCTTTTCAGTGTGTTCAGTGAACCAGATGATGGCGAAGACGAGGTCTTACAGGACATAAAGAAGAACTCTGAAAATGTTATCATCATTTTTGATGGACTCACAGATCTCTCCTCACCATCAGTGGTGCGGAAACTTGTAGAGAAGGACCTGCTCCCTGATGCAAAGATAGTGATAACGTGCAGACCAGAAGTTGAGTCAGAAGACTTCCTGATAGACTGGGCTTCTCTCAGAGTGGAGGTAAAAGGCTTCAGTGAACAGTCCATCAGAGAATACTTATCTCAAATGCTCAGCACTCAGCACTTGAGCAATGTTTTGAGCAACTTGGAGTTGTTCACTCTTTGCCATGTCCCAATGTATGCACTGATGGTGGTTGCCTGCTTTTCTTTTAAGACCTCAGAAGATTCTCAACAACCATGCACGATAACTGAGATATGTATCAATATCCTACGTTTTTGCATTAAAAAAAACAGTGTCAAAACTAAAAAGCTAAATAACTATATCAACAAAAACTGTGAGGCAATATTGTCTTTGGCAGAAGTTGCTTTTTTTGCAACTCAAGACAAAACTGTGAACTTGAGGGCACTGCATTGTGGAGAAAGCTGTGTTCATGTTGCCTTTCTGAAGACACTTGAAGTTGTAGTCGGACCTACTGAGAAGAAAACCTCATCTGCATTTCTCCACTACACAATGCAGGAGTTTTTTGCAGGGCTGTGGCTCTTGAAGAATCCAGAAAAAATCACAGGTGTTGTACAACAGTGCCTGACTGAGGGGATGAAACACATGAAACATGTGGTCCCTTTCATCTGTGGATTGTTGAATGACAAGAATCTACATATGTTGAAGTGTCTGATTCCAGCTCAGCAGGTCAACGATACATCTAAGTTGTTCATCAAAGAAGTGGTGCCCACATTTGTCCGTTGCCTACTTAACCAAGATGACAGCGATATTGAGGGCTGTGGGTTTGATGTCAATATACTGTTCTTATTCCAGTGCTTGTATGAATTACAGTCTACTGAGGCCTGTCTCTACCTTCTGGACAAACTGAAGTATTGTCTTGATTTAAGTAAAGAGAGTCTTGATCCTTACCATTGTTGTGCTGTGTCCTACGTAATCAGTCAGTCTAAGGAAAGGAAAATATGCCTGAACCTTGAAGATGTAATGATATCAGAACAAGGATTGAGACCAATATCTGGTTGCATCAAGAACGTCCAATGGTAAGGGTGAGCATGTATTGTGAGTTTCACAGTACTGCTTAGACTACAGCATATCTAATTAGGTTGCTACGGTACCACTCATATACTACTAGAAATACCTATTTGAATTGCATTGTGTTTTGTTTCCTTAGAGCTAAGAATATTCTACATTTCACTACATTACTACATATCTGTACAATAGAATTGATAATCTTTACCACTCCTGTCGACTAATTGACGCAAGAAGTATCAAAGATGAAGTTTACTGCTTTAGCATAAATCAATATAGGCATACTTGATCATAGTGTGTGGTTGATGCCCTGTATAATGAGTGGATGGTCTCTCCAACAAATCCTCTGATGATAGGTGCGACTCCTTGCAGCGGCAACTGTGGACAGTTCTGCTTCTCAGTGGGGGGAAGATGGACTACATCAGCTTACTTGATCTTAGTGAAAATGAGTTGCACCTTCCAGTCTGGGGTAAAAGACAGCTATTTGAGACAGCAGTAAAAGTCATGCAGAAGAGTACTAATATGGTAAACGTCTGCCTCCATTGGAATGGGGAAACTACCATCTGCCAAGCTCTGAACAGGTCCCTGTTAGAGTCTTTGCCTTATATAAACACACTCAGGTATGTGGTATTGCATGTGTTTTTGTGTCATGTTAATTCAACATAAATGAATCCTTTGGAATACATTGTGAGGTCAAATTGATGATGGGTTGTAATGTACATATCTGTGTACATATCTACGTACAACTCATCCATCAGCTATTCTGAGTATGGTTTTACATGCAGATTAATTATGTATTAATTTCTCATGACTAACGTTGTCCTTGCATTTAAGAGATACAGTGTCAGTCTTTATTACTTGGTCCTCTATGTGATGCATAGGTCAGACCATGACATCAGTTTTTATTCTCATTGTTACAGTTTCCTGCCTCAGTGTTCAAAACCCTCAGAAGAAACCAAGTTCTTGGCGATGCTCTTCTGTCAAGCAGCAGAGAGGAAACAACAGACAGGAGAGAAGACAGTGGAGTTGTTATCATCAGTGTGCAGTTCCAAAAGATTCCCCCTGAATGACAGAGTGTATGATGATGATTCTGTTGTGTATCAGTGTGATTTCCTACTGGACCTGCTCTCCCATGTGAAGGACTATGAGACTCAAACAGGCAGCAGTGTCCTTCCAGCACTACAGTCAGTTTACCAGGCAGCTCCTACAGTCTGGTCCATAGACCTCTCAAAGAGAAAGGCCTCTCTCCTCCTGGAAGTGATGAAACTCCAACCAGAAAAGAAACCAGTTGATCTGACAGGCTGGTCAGAAGAAGAGAGTGATGTGAGGAGTTTCCTACAGTGTCTGCCTTACATCTCACAGCTCAGGTAAATGGGTTGTCATACACACATTTTCAGTCTACACATAAAAACTATCTCACTAGATATTTTGAGGATATTCAGAGATGATTAATGCACTGGATATGTATTTCATGTAGGTTAATTACTTATTCCTTTCTCACTATTGATTATCTTAGTGTTTAAGAGACATAATAAT